>CABFOV010001219.1:56570-68098 GCA_902141375.1 Timema poppense
TGGTAATCAGATAAATCTGTGCCTGGACCGAGGATTGAACCCCGGCCGCCAGCACAGAAGTCTGACACCTTACCCCTAGACCGCCAGGTCACATTGCATGTAGCAATCTGTATCTTTAACAAATTATTATTTCATTTGTGCTCTTTGATAAACGGCTCTTTTTTCCAATATGTGTATGTAACAATGTATATAATTTTATTTACTCATATCTTATGCGTGTTGAGCTCTACTGCTGAGGACAGGGAGATCGAGGTTCGAATCTCGGTCGGGTGAACTGGGGGTGGTTTTTACTAAATGGTTTTCCACTCTCCTTCCACGCAAATGCGGGTTCACTTCCTCTAATTCAACCTTCCCAATTCCTAATACATTAGAGTAATTAGTACTTAAAGCGTATAACCCGAACGGGTAGTAAGACGCGGTGCTAAATATTACATATCTTATGATCGCGCTCAGACAAATATTACGTTTTCTTTGTATTGCTTTCGTTTGTGCCCTCAGTTTATGGGCTAATTAATGTTTCCTTTTAAAAAAATTAACCGTAGATATATTTGGTAAAGGATGGTCATGGTTATCTTGATATTGTAAAATAGTAAATTAGGTAAAGGTTGTAGCCGAATATAAAATATTCTTATTTGATATACTATTTCAAAAAACTAAAATTAATGTGGCGGATTCAAAATAGCGGATTGTATTTTGCCAAAAATGTTGAAATGTTGAGAATTAATTATTATTAAATAAATTGTAAACTTTTTATGTAACCTTAATTTGTTTTAAACTTTAGCAACAATTTTTTATGTGTCATTCTTTTATTTAGAGCACTAACAGGCAATAGTTTAAAAGATTGTGTATATGGAAATCATAACTTAATCTTCAAAATAAATGTCGGCTTTTAAAGCACGTCCAGATTATATCTCTATTTTGACTACTTACAAGTTTTGTAACACACTTTAAAAGTCAATGAAGGATTAATGTTTAATCATAGTTTAATATTTGGTTGCTATTCCCTGTGTTTAATTTTGTATACTAAAAATAACAAAGCTACTTTATAGATTCTCCGTTGGAATAACGGGTACACCAGCCAGTATTTATATAAATTTGATCCTAATAAAAATGTGTTAAAACTGTCCCTTTTTTTCCTTTGAGCACTAGTACCTGTTCGGACTATTCACATCTAATTAATCGCTCTCTATATTAAATTTGGAACCAAAATGTGCAAAATGCCTCACTGGTAGAGGTATTTTGTTTTATTGGATAATTACACAACTTGTTATAAATAGTTTTGAATAATTAATTAATTTTGTTGTGTATATTACATATTATGTTTTCAGGGGGTATTAGTGTTGTGAATCGTTTCGTTATGTGTATTTGTTTATTCTAGTAAATTTGAAGAAGTATTATTAATTTCTTGTTGATAAGATTAATTACAGTTCACTAATGAGTCTAGAGCTCCCGTAAACTAGAGTGTGCGTAGCAATCGTTGATACAGACAAAGCAATAACACTCATTTTATTTATTTTTTAATGTTATTAGAGGTGTGCGAAGTGCGCTTTTTCAATTTGAAGTGAAGTCGAAGAGAATAATATGAGATATTCCCGAAGCCAAATTGAAGTTCGAATGTTTAAACAAATCTTTGATGTTTGATAAAAAATATTAGACTTTGCATATCGTTCTATGTAACGTTACGTTATTTAACTTAGGTATTAAATATAATAAACAAAATGCTATATTACAAACATAATATATTTTGTCTTAAAATGAAAAATTATGTTACCACAAAATGTAATATTATTAGATCAGATATTTTTTTACACTAATACTAATTTGAGATGGTAATAAACAGCAGGAATTAATTTTTTTTAAAAAAACATAAATGTATGCGTGTTTTAACTTCGATTTTTTTTTTTGTGAATCTTCATGATTATCGAAACTGAAATTTTACTCTCAAATCGAAGTTGAAGAGAATGAATATTTGAAGTGAAGATGAAGTTTTCGAAGCTTCGCACACCCCTAAATGTTATATTCGCAATTTCACAAGGAAGCTATCAACACACTATGTAATCTTTTTTTAAGATCCCTATTAGAAACTGAAAGACACAGCAAAAACATGGGGAACAGTTTCATTACCCACATTTTACAAAATAATAACTTTTATATCTCTACTTCCATAAAGACCCGGAAAAAACTTATTTTTTAAAGTTAAAGTTTTTACCTCAGAATCCGAATTTAGTGGGTTGAAACCCAGCCGGGATTGAAGGATTTTTCTCGAGCGATAAAAATCCGTAGCACAACCTTCCTTTGGATGGAAAGTAAATCCGTCGGGCCCATGTCGATTGTGACATGTAAAAGAACACTGAACGCTATGTGATGATATAGCTTTCTCAGCTAAATTGGTAGGCTCTTTCACTTTCGTTCATAGAAATTCTCGTGTGCTGATATAATCAGTTGGTTTTGAGAGTTCTCGTAAAATAATAATAATAATAATTATTATTATTAATATTATTATTATTATTATTATTGGCACCACGTCTTACTACCCGTTCGGGTTATGCGCACTTACGCTAATGTGCAATGGTAGGGTGATTGTGAGATGAAATTGACGACCTACAGATTAGCGTTGAATCCGAACCACGGTGGAGGCATGGAATTCCATACATTCACAAGTTGTGATTAATACACTTCTTTTCAGAGGTGAATGAAGGGTTTGGCAATCATATAAATCTGTGCCAGGACCGAGGATTAAACCCCGGACCCTCAGCACAGAAGTCCGACACCTTACCCCTTAACCGCTAGGTCACCAAGCTCACGTTAAATACCTCAAATAAATAAAAAATGAATTAATTCAAATACATCAGATACGTCAACCCGTAATCTCAAATATATCCTGAAGGTATCATGATTGTCTAGCAGATGGCAGCACTTGTTCAATCTGAGGAAAATTTGGACTCTCCCTTTTCTCTTGTTTTTTTCATATGGTATGAAATCCTGTTTGGAAAGGGCTACTAATGGAGGTAAATTAATATCATCACTTTGCTGATTGGCCGTAAGGGTTGTAATGGTAAGAGTAAAAGGGAAAAAAGTTTTTTTTTAGTACGTCTAACATCGTCGTTATTATCGACTCAATACAAGTGACCGTATTGGGGAGGGTAGCTTAGAGGAAGTTTATCCGCATTTCCGAGGAAAGGTGATTTGAGCCATGACCTCTCCGTCACCAGAAATTCAGTGTATTATGAGCCTGGTTTCTGAAACCATGTGAAACTTATTGAAACCTCCTTAATCACGCAACAGGGAATACTCAATTAGATAGTTTCAATATCTGACCTGCAGATGATGCCGTCGTAGCATCGAAATATGTCACGTGTCTCAAGTTAGCCCGACACATTGCTGATTTTTTGGTCTAATCGTTTGTGCTCTATTTGTGCTCATATGTGCCCGAACATGAACATTTGTGTTGTGAAACTGGCCAATTTAGAAAATATTTAATGTGGCGGGCCAACTTGAACTCAAGCTAGCCCGCCAAATATTGAAAAAACACAACACAGCAAAATTTATTTAAATCAACCCATTGTGCTCCGTTTGTGCTCATATGTGCCCGAAAATGAACATTTATGCTTTAAAATTAGAAAATCTAGAGAATATTTAATGTGGTGGGCTAGCTCAAGCATTCCCTATACAGTAACCTGTAAGTAAACTTGAGTTCAAGCTGGCCCGCCATATTTTTCAAATGCTATTGTTTCAAATGTTAATTTTGTTATTTCGTATGTCACTATTTTATAAACACGATTATAATATAACTTAAATTATGTGATGCACATTGTTATAGAAACATATGATATTATTGAGCATCATGCTTTCCTAAAGAGAATAATGTTCCTCAAGTTATGTCTCCAAAATCTGTGTATTTAAATCTTTAAGTCTATTCTAGTTTGGCGTTGGTTTATAAAGATTTCCACCATTTCAAAAAGGTTTTTTCATTAGTCTAGGAAATTATTAGGGCACCCCACTCACCTCCTTTCTCTACCCCCTCCCAATGAAAACCATAACCCGATTATTTCGGGTGGCCCTCTTACCACGGTGATGAATTTAAATTTTCTCCCATGCCAAAAAGTAAATTTTCTAATTCTTTTGGAAATATATCAGCCTACCCCCCACCCCCTTTCCCTCTTCATTTCCCACATTCCCAATTTGAAATTTAAAGTATTATTTGGTTATCTTATATACTCTATTTACTTTTCTACCAAATTTTAACTTAACCACATTGATAATAATGTTCTAGATTAGTTGTCAAAATTTCATAATGTTCGGACGTAATTAGTATATATGGGAAGATCTATTAACATACATGCAAAATTTCAATTTTCTACCGTCCCCAAAAATTGTTTTTATATGTGCCTTAGGAATTTTCAGGGAACCTGCCCTCCCAATTTTCCACTCCATTTTGAAATTCTTATAATTCTTATAATTTTGGAAACTCTACTTCCTTTATTGTATGTCTACCTCATTCTCTAACTCCCTCTTATGAATCCCAAACTATAAGATTTATTCGGTTATCTAAAGTTGTACTTCTACCTGCCTCTCAAATTTAAATTTTCTACCATACCTAAAAGTGTTGTACGACCCTTACTCCTTTATTTCCTGGAGTCCAATCATAAATGTTAAAATTTACATACTTCCATACTTATTTGTAGTGGTATCTTTACAGGCCTGCTAAATATCAATTTTCTACCATATTTAGAAGTAGTTGCTTCTAATAGTTTTGTAAATTTAGAACCCCTTCAATCCCAATTATCCTATTCATTTTGAGAAGTTTCAAATTCTAAGACTAATTTGGTTATTTGGAATGTTCTCTCTAACTTATCTCAAAAGTTTATTCTGGCTATAGATCCCCACATCTCATTTTCTCAGAATTCCGTTTTAAAATCTAAAACTACGATTTTTTTAAATTTGGGGTGATCCTTATAACTGCTTTGTGAATTTCAGTTTTCTACCACATACTGAAGTAGTTAAGAGTATTAGTTTTGGAAATGTTGATCCCCCCCCCCTTCCTCCTCCATATACCACTCTTCGCTATTTAAACCCCCAATTCTAAATATCATATTTTAGTATTTATTTGACTATTTTGAGGTTCAAATTCATTAATCCATCACACCTAAAAGTTTAAAAAAAATCGTATACCCCTTTTCCTTAATTTCCTGAGGTCCCAATTAAAAATTTGAAATGTTCAGACGCTTATAGATATTCTACCATACCGGAAATTAGTTGTGTCTATTATTTTTGGAAAAAGTAAGCTCCTAACCCCATTTTACTATCTACAACTAAGAAATTTCAAATTTTAGGACATATTTGGCTATCGGTTATCTAGGGTTGTCCTTTTACCCAACTGTCATATTTAAAATTGTTTACCACAACTCAAAGCTGTTTCCTGTTTATAGCCTCCCTTCTTTACTACCTGGTATCCAACGTAAAAGTTTAAAAGATTCAGACTTTTATAATTTTATGGAGTAGTTTTTTTGTTTGTTTTTTAGCTTTCTGGCACGTTTCAATTTTCTACCACAATGATAAATAGTAATTTATTTTAGTTGAACCCCCACCTTCTTTTCTCACAACTGATCTTGAGACCCAATATGTGATTGCTGTACATAAAAATGGCATATTCTTATTCTGTGACCCTAAGAACCCCCAGATATTAAATTTCATTGAGTTTGGAAGACATTAGATTTCCCACCCCTTTCTGCCACCTTGGGGAATTAATTTGAAAAACCCTCGAAAAGCGTTCACCAGAATTTAGAAAGAAACCTTCATTTTCAATTTCAAAGCTCAGTGTCCACTGGTTTAAAAGATACATCAGTGAATTTTTAAAACTTTCAAACCCTCTTTTTAATTTCTTAGAGGTCAAATTTCAGAAAATACCATCATAACTATTGCCTAGGGCCCAAAAGGAATATTCCTCCAAAATTTAAAGTTTCCATATCTAGAGATCGGGGAAAAGGGCGTTGAGCGTTTTATGTACGAGTATATAGATATATTTGCATGCGAGCTGAAACATAGATTTGATAAATTGGGCTCAATTTATTTACGCCTATCGTTAAGAATGCACATAAATGGGATACTCAAAATAGAATGTTGTTATGTTTGGTTTTCAAAATGTGGCCGGCTAGCTTGAGCTCTAGTGGGATCGCCTTCATTAAATATTATATAAAAGGCCTAGGTTCACAGCACTAACGTTCATGTTCAGGCAAATATGAGCACAAATGAAGAACAAACTAATGGCGAGAACAGAATTTGTTTATGTTTTGTTGTTCAATATGTGGCGGGCTAGCTAGAGCTCTAGTAGGATCACCTTCATTAAATATTATATAAAAGGCCTAGGTTCACAGCACTAACGTTCATGTTCAGGCAAATATGAGCACAAATGAAGAACAAACTAATGGCGAGAACAGAATTTGTTTATGTTTTGTTGTTCAATATGTGGCGGGCTAGCTAGAGCTCTAGTAGGATCACCTTCATTAAATATTATATAAAAGGCCTAGGTTCACAGCACTAACGTTCATGTTCAGGCAAATATGAGCACAAATGAAGAACAAACTAATGGCGAGAACAGAATTTGTTTATGTTTTGTTGTTCAATATGTGGCGGGCTAGCTAGAGCTCTAGTAGGATCACCTTCATTAAATATTATATAAAAGGCCTAGGTTCACAGCACTAACGTTCATGTTCAGGCAAATATGAGCACAAATGAAGAACAAACTAATGGCGAGAACAGAATTTGTTTATGTTTTGTTGTTCAATATGTGGCGGGCTAGCTAGAGCTCTAGTAGGATCACCTTCATTAAATATTATATAAAAGGCCTAGGTTCACAGCACTAACGTTCATGTTCAGGCAAATATGAGCACAAATGAAGAACAAACTAATGGCGAGAACAGAATTTGTTTATGTTTTGTTGTTCAATATGTGGCGGGCTAGCTAGAGCTCTAGTAGGATCACCTTCATTAAATATTATATAAAAGGCCTAGGTTCACAGCACTAACGTTCATGTTCAGGCACATATGAGCACAAACGAATGGTGAAAACAGAATTTTGTTAAAATAATATTTAAAAATGTGGCGGGCCAGCTTGAACTCAATTTTTCTACGGGTTATGATATAGGTAATGCTCAAGCTAGCCCGCCACATTAAATAGGCGGGCCAGCTTGAACTCAATTTTTCTACGGGTTATGATATAGGGAATGCTCAAGCTAGCCCGCCACATTAAATATTCTCTAGATTTTCTAATTTTAAAGCACAAATGTTCATTTTCGGGCACATATGAGCACAAACGGAGAACAATGGATTGACTTAAATAAATTTTGTTGTGTTGTGTTTTTCAATATGTGGGGGGCTAGCTTGAGCTCAAGTTGGCCCGCCACATTAAATATTTTCTAAATTGGCCAGTTTCACAGCACAAATGTTCATGTTCGGGCACATATGAGCACAAATAGAGCACAAATTATTAGACAAAAAAAATCAGCAATGTGGCTGGCCAACTTGAGTCACGTAAACATGTATAAATAACGTTGCAGCATTTGAAGTATTAACCAAGAAACAGGGAAATACAGATAAGAAATAAATTATTATTATTATTATTATTATTTTCAAATTTAATAACTTGTTCTGTTAATTCTTCTCAAAATAATATAGAAATACGAAATATGCGTGATCACATCATTCTTTGTTTTTAAATAACATAGTTCTAAGTAGATCTTTGGCTAAAATGTCTACAATTTTAAAATACACTGAATTTGTAGATGTTTGTTATAATTTCAAGACATTCATAACTATAAAGTATCATAACTTGTAATTAATATTACCTATTTCTTTCAAATATAAATCAAATATTTACATATATATTATATTATATTACACATTTATGTCTTTAATGTTAAATTAATACAATTTGCACAACTTACTTTCACTAAAAAATTAATTGTATTTATACATATGTAAACTGCTTCCTGTGCATAGTAGTGTTTGTGTTACCGATAACAATATCAACGAATTTGTTTAGTCTTGTTTGCTGATAACAGGGAGGTTGGGGTTCAAATCCTGGCTGAATATACTAGTAAAAAATTGTATACATGTTTTACACTTCCACTTAGCCCAAACTAAAGTACAATTACTCTGGAATGTATATTACTCGTCCCTAGTTTATCAGTTTATGTTCTGTTTGTTTTTAGCACCATGCCCTTTTTTTTATCCCCGCGTCTTATTACCCGTACGAGTTATACACTCACGTCTTATTACCCGTTTAAGTTGGCACTTTGGCTGCCAAATCCCAAATGAAAAAACGCCAGTCGTTGCCCGTGGGGATAATTATTTTTAAGTTCATGCTTAAGCACATGGGTGTGTATTTAAAATATTCAGTAAACCATTTCTTGTAGGCATCCTCCTCAAGCCATTTCTTATTTAAAACACAGTTCCTTGGTCTATTTTTCATGAACGCAGAAGTTTTGGTTTAATCATCTACAAATTAGTCTTCATAAAGTTCATCTTCCCTCATTTTGAAAGCAAATTAACGCAAAGATATCTCAAAGAAAGAAAATATAATTATTGTTAGAACAACTTTTCTACTGCACTAGATTCACATATGTTCATACATCACGCTTTACATGTTTGCAAAGTAAATTCCCCGCAGCAAGAAAAATAATTCCTTCTTCTCAAGAAATTTACCTTCATCGTAAAAAAAATACCAGCTATCTGCTGTAATTTATGTTTTACTGACCGGCTACAAGTCCTATGAAGAAAACAGAGTAAACACCTGCCGAGCTTGTCAAACGCCGGCCATTTGGCAACCCTGCTCGCCACGAAGGACGTTTGGTGCAACCTATTCTTATCCTAGGTGAGAGACATGGGTCTTTTGGACCAGGTTGGTTTTATGACGTTTGGCGCAACCTGGACTTATCCTAGGTGAAATAAATGGGTATTTTTGACCAGGTTGGTCTTAGGACGTTTGGTGCAGTTGTGAAAACACCTTTTAATCCTGGCTCGTGTGTTTGTTTACTTCTGACTGGCATATCTATAGTCAGTGACTGCTCAATCATCCGATATTTATGTCCGGTTAGGTTAGATTAGGTTTGAAAAGCTGAAAAAGAACCTTTTTGAAATACATCTTAAAGTTTAAGAGAATATATATTTATTATTTCTGTATCAATCAATGTTTTATGAAAAGAAATAAAATTATAATATATATCAAAGAGAGTATTATTAAAAACTAAACAAATAGGAAATATATATACATGACACACACTGAGAAAGAGAATTAATAATTGTCAATCTGTAAACTCAAAAATTTTGTGTTTACTAATTAATTCAATTCAAACCATTTTGCAAAAAATTCACCACACTAGTTTTCCTTATTTAAAAAAAAATATATATACATTATAATCAGTTATAAGAATATTGAAATATTAAGACGTATACATATACATATATATAACTCTATTTCACCATTGTTCAAGAGGCCTGGTAATTTTTAATGTAAAACGTCTTAATTTTAATATGTTTTTTTATTGGTACTAAGTCTCTTATGATGAAGTTTATTCTTACCATTATTCCTTATGATATACTAGGTACTCTCTTTGATAACCGTTATAATTTAATATAGTTTCGTAAAATATTGATTGGTTCAGAAATTAAAGGGAATCACCTGATGTTTATTCCAGGTCATATTATGTTATACTAGGTCTACAAATATGAAAGGATATCGCCGTATGGCTAGATTTTATTAGGTTATGATCAGCTACATCTGCAAAAATTGAAGTAATTCGCTTGATGGCTAGCCTAGGATAATTTAATTTAAGCTATATTATGTGAAATTAGGTCCGCATGAATGAATAGAATAGTTCTGTTTATTCTTAGTCCATACATCCTATCTCAGTTGATCCCAAAGGCCTACCATTTACTTACAAATGCTGCGCCACAAGTCATTTAGAGATAGGCGCAAACGGGTCGCTTTTCGGAGGTAATGGGCCAAAGGTCATACGGTCTCGTTTTGTACGCATATGTATTAATTACCCTAACATATTAATGAGAAAGATAGGATTTTATATGAAATGTACCTGCATTTGCGTGGAAAAATATTGGAAAAACCTTCAGGGTAAACCCCACCTTAGTATAACTTACCTAACTGGGATTCAAACACCAATCTCCCGGCATCCGCTGTCCAATTTGTTGCAAGAGTGACACCTTAGACCAGGGATAGGAAGCTAGTGGCTTTTAGTTTATGTATGGCTTGTAAGATTTGGGAAACAATATAAT
The DNA here is from genome assembly GCA_902141375.1 of Timema poppense. Classification (NCBI taxonomy): domain Eukaryota; kingdom Metazoa; phylum Arthropoda; class Insecta; order Phasmatodea; family Timematidae; genus Timema; species Timema poppense. Next base: position 66,860 of record CABFOV010001219.1, read on the forward strand.
TTAAATTGTTGTAGAAATATTCCACCAAAGAACATCAATAAAATAATCATACTGTTAAAGAAACATTGAGAAAATAGGAACCACACCGTACATCAATAATCATAAAAATCAGTGTCTGTTTTCAAAGACCTCCATAAAAAATATATACTTTTGCTTATGGCTCAGAACCTATTGGTTTTGTAAGAATATACTCGCTTTGCTCGTTGGGTGCTACGCCCTTAAATCCCCAGTGAGTTTTCCTTGTAAGTGGATGTAAACTAATGTAATTCCAAAGCCGTTTCTGATAGGTCTTACCGTTTAGCCACAAGAGAACTCCAAAGATAGGTCTGCACCGACTTTAAAGTTCCTCCGCCATTTTGCATTTTTTTTCGGGGGTTAATAGTTGATTTTTTTTTAACTTTTTTGAATTTTCCCGTTGGTTACAGGCTAAAAGCTATAAGTTTTCTAAATTTCAACTTTCTATCTCATCTGGAAGTGTCAGTGAGTGAGTCAACCATGTGGTTTTATAGTAGTATAATTTCAAGTCGATTTTCTTATTTTTAGTACAACTTCAATAATAAGTTATTTTGGTTTTGAAATAGTTGCGGAGATGTGATCAAAATTGGAAATATCTGCCCACGTAAAGTACCTTCGAAGTCATTTTCATAGATAAGAAGAGTGCCATTTTGTTTGTAACCTTAAACAGTACCTGTACATAAAATGTAATTAAAGACGCTAGAAAATAAATTGTTTCTCTTTTTTGCCCTCCAATAAATTATTCTTGATCTTAGGGTTGAATATCTAATTCAAAAAACTCTTCGGGGAAACCCTATGACAACCCTAATTACACACACATATGGCATTGCGAAAACCACTTTTACGGTTTCAGGGGGTGATGTAACGTCGACATTTAACAAAATCTCGAATTAAATTTTTATTGACGAGAGATCGAGAGAAAGTAAAAGAAAAAAAAAATCACAAAACTAAAATAATGATGCTACACGTGTTGTTTAGATAAATAATTTGATTAATTTGATAAATTTAGTAAACGTACATTGTCTAAAGATGAAAAAACATTCCTGAATTTCTAAAACAGGAAATCCTCCCACTAACTCTTAGAGAATAAAGTGAAAATCCTCCTCTAAGTGGTTTGTTATGATTTTGGTTGTCTTCTAAAAGCTAATGCACGATAATGCAGGCCAGTATGGCAACAAGTGGTTCTTGCTTGTTATCGATAAAAAAAAAACCATCAACAAGTAG
>CABFOV010001219.1:68644-88403 GCA_902141375.1 Timema poppense
AGATTTATCTGATTACCAAACCCTTCCTTCACCTCTGACAAGACATCTTGTGAATGTGGGGAATGCCAGGCCTCCACCGTGGTTCGGATTCCACGTTAAACTGTAGGTCCTCCATTTCATCTCACAATCACCCTACCATTACACATTAGCGTAAGTGCGTATAACCCGAACGGGTAGTAAGACGTGGTTCTAGTAATAATAATAATAATAATATATTTCGTATGAATCATATTTTTTTCAGAATGATAAATGTTTTTGTCTGGCACGGTAAAAAAATGTGTCATCGGCAGAATAGAGATATCAGATCGATGACTAACTTAACCTAACCTAACCTAGACTAATTTAGTCTACCAACATTCCTTCACACTAGTAGTTCTGAAACAAAACCGATCAAAACATAAACACCATGTACTGTACGTCCTCTTACTGACTTCCAGTTGCTAGTATCAAGGCTTTGACTCGCTGAAGTGCGCGAACACCTACGGTTTATTTTAGGTGGGAGCTAACACCCACGTTTTTGAAAGGGCGTTATCAACACGGGCGCAAACAACACGCTCCTCAGGACACCTAGAGCCTCGGCGGTAGCATTTTTGGAGGTCCTCCCTTAAAATAAAATAACAAATTTAATTCCGGTGATTAGTTAATCTTTACTAACACAATACGTACTACACTATGACCCTATATTATCTAACTATAAGTTATACTAGACTCTAACCACCATAGGTAAGCTTGCTACCTTCCAAAATAAACAAAGGATGCATGAAAAATAAAAATCTTCCATTACTTAGCAACATTACTTTTAGCTTTGCACTAGTCACCGATTCTAAAAAAACTATTTAGCACTTCGTTTTACTATCCGTTCGGGTTATACGCTTACGTACTAATTACACTAATGGGTTAGGAATTGGGAAGGTTGAATTTAGAAGACGTGAACCAGCATATGAGTGTGGGGAACAGTAGAAAACCATTTAATAAAAACAGCCCCCAGTTCACCCAACCGAGATTCTAACCTCAATCTCCACGTCCTTGGAAATCTAGATCAACGCGAAACTAGCACGTTAGCTAATTACGCCACCGAGGTGGGTCCCTGACTCTAAAAGAACCGGGTTCAGAAACATGCGGGTTCGGGATAAATCGCCCCATTTACCCCCCTTTCTGGATAGCTATGGTCTTGATGGCCGTCCGGACGACACGCGAATTTACATTAAGAGGGTAGTCATGATGAATCACTCATTATTTAGAGTAAATGTAGACTACCCAGATTTTCACGAAACCATTTAGTAAATACCACCTCATTATATCCAGTAGAGATTTGATCCCTGACTTCCTTACCACCAGAAAATCACAATTGATTAAATTGATGCCCTTATAAGCGTGCCAACAAATGTTACAGTTTATTATAATTATGATTGATTTGAAAGATTTTTAACATTCATCTCTTTAACATGTTCGCTAAAGTGACCTACTACTGAGCTTATGATCTTTGATTTGGCTACCAGCACTGAAAAACAATATTTAATTAGTGAATTTAGGGTTTCCCTTTCCTCAGTGAAAAATTAACGGACGAGGGACTGGGTGTTGAGTATATTTTAGATATTTTTTTCATGAGTGCATTTTAAAGCCTGATTCATTGGCACACGTAGAAATATACTTGGGGGAGGAGTGGTAAGTAATCAAGGCTATAACCAGTGTTAAATTATGGAGAAGAGGGTGTTTGAAGGGGTGGTTAGCAAGATAAAGTTATTTTTAAGAGAGGTTTGCTTTCCAACGTAAAGGGGAGTCAGATAGCCCTCTCAGGTAAAAAGTAAAATGTTTGGATGCACCTAGAAGATATTTGGAGGGATCATTCTTTAGAATAATTCTTAAATTTAGATGTATCTAAAAGCTACCTACTTGGAGTACTCTTAGCCTGGCAAATTTTTTTAAATTAGATACCTTTAGAAGTAATATGGAGTATTCTTGGCTTGACAAATTTTTAAAATTAGTTGCCTATTATATATATTTTTAAATGTGAATTAAATTTATTCAACACAACTTCAGTGCTCTATTTTTATAGTTTAACTTGATATATTTTAAGTTTTTATTAAAATGATTTGGGACTTGGGGTAGAGGGCTAACTGCCTCATTCCCCCCCGCCCCCTTTTGAGTGTGCCACTAACTGATTATTGACTAATTAACTTAATAATAGGTATGAGAAGAGTATATTAGAAGAAACGCACCCGTATTAGCGTGGAGATGGGATGGTAAAACTACAGTAGAAAATAACATGTGTAAAACATCCCCAACGCAACCGGCGGATATTCGCACCTCTCTCTTATGACTGGAAATCAAGTATAGTGTTGACAGCGTGACCACCAGTATGGGCTAGAGTTAGGTTAGTTTGTAAGTTGTATGTTGATATAATAAGTTAGTTCAAAAGGGGCACGCTACTTACCTGAATAACAACCTAGCCTTTTAAGTTATGATGAAGCTTTTAACATTTAATACTAATCATTCGTGCCTAGAATAATTTCACCCACAGACAGATTAACTTGAAGGTGTTAGGTATAGTGCCTGAGAATGAGTCCTGGATGCTCTTGATCACGGTCGAGGCCTGTCTCTACTCTTGTGCAGCAACTAAAACCAAAATATATATTTTATTTTCTTTGGGGGTATTATTATGAATGATTTTATTTTTTTAGTTTTATTCAGAAGAGTGCCAAAGCCCGTTTGTGCTATTCGCAACTTACAATAGCTAATATAAAGCGACGGAATGAGGATGAATTTTAAAGAAATGCATCAATATTCGTCTATATAAAGGATTGTGAGTAGCTAATCCTCCCCGTCTCTCACTTAGAGATCGAATTGCGACCTTTTGAGTAAGAATAAGGTGCTTCAACAAATACCAAAACTTACGGGGACATTTTGAATATTATATCATATGAATGTAATGTTGAATAAATAGGTTATTATCAAATAATGCACATAAATTCCAAACATAAAGCACAAGTGCCAATAATGGTTGCTCGTCCTCATGGAGAGGGGTTGAAAACATGGACTGCAGGGGAAGAAGAGCCTCGCTCAACGCCGGGGACGAGTTATTTATTTGTTATTAGTTAACAAGACCTTTCAGAGAGTAATTCCTACCGTGAATGGAGTTTATTTATTTGTTAGCACCGTGTCCTACTACCCGTTTGGGTTGGACTCACATGTATTAACTACGTTACTGTATAAGGTATGGTGAAGGTTTAATTTAGATAAAGTGTACATGAATTTGTATGGTGGAGAGTGAAAATTCACTCTCCTCAGTATACCCGACTGACAGTCAAACCGTGATCTCCCCATCATCGGCAGTCCAGTCTTTTGCATGAGTGACATCTTATAACATGTGGCCAACCGGGTGGGTGGCAGATTATTAAAACAATTACGAATTAATTTATGAGATCGTCCTGATATTCAACTAAACTTAGCACTTTGTTTTAATGTGTAATATTAAGGGTGCTGTTTTAGGTTAAATTAGTATTTTTTTTAGATCTTTAGTAAAAAGACAAGCACTGATTACTTTAATATTTTTACTGTATTTGTAAGATTCAACTTTAAATAAATTGTATTTTCTCAGCCGGTATATGGTTTCAACCTAGTTATCTTCCATTAGTATTCCACCCACAACGGTGGCCTACTGATTGTTTCATTCGGATGATATAATTATTGCCATTGTTTCAAATTCACCTACATTTAATGACAAATCACGACAACCAGGTCATTTGAAATTTAATAAAAATACCTCAACTAAAAAGACAGAATAAATATTTGTACATAAGCCTGACAACCAAATTATTTAATCTGTAAATTAAATAATTTGGTGAATATAGTAATAAGAAATTAAACCCGATTTTTCCCAACCTGGAGGTTTCTTTAAGGCATCTGAAAAGTTATATTTATCATTTGTGGTACTTGAATGAGTGGCTGCTTACGAAACAATTAAAGTATTTATCATCAAATATTATTCAAAACAACTTTTTCGAAACTCATTTGTCACATCTCTATGAGCGTGAAACGTCATCTCTTACCATACATGGTGAGAAAAATTAAAGTGTTCGAGAACCAGGTGTTTAGGAAGATATTTAGTAAAAAAAAAGAGAGATGAGGCTACTGGGTAGTGGAGAAGATTTTATCGTAATGAGTTACATACCCTGTACTCATCACAATACATTGTTAGGATAGTCAAGTCCCATAGATTAATGTGGGCAAGACACGCCACGTGAATGTAATAATCTAGAAACAAGTTTATAATATTGAATGGCAAACGCAATGGGAAGATACCATCGGGAATATCTCACGCAGATGGAAGGATAGCGTTAGAATGGACCTGAAAACTATAGGGTATAATTGGGTGGACTGGATATAACTAGATACGGATAGGGATAAGTATAATAAGTTGGACTGGATATATATTAAGATAAGGATAGGTTATGTTGATGTGTATTGGATAGAACAAGCCTAAAATAAGGATAGGCGTGGTACTTTTGTAAGTGTGACAATGAAATTTCGAGCTCCTAGTGCCACAGAGTAAGTAAGTTTTCGAGTATATAGATATTAAGTTATGTACTAAAGACATATATCTTATCTGGTAGGGCCAATCATACTGTTAATGAACCAGACATTATTTTTAAGTATCCTACCAAGATTTAATATCAACCGAAAATATCAGAGTTCCAAACACCACACAGATGTTTTTGTATACTCTCCTTAGGCAAATTCAAGTACATTTGCTAGTAGCCTACTCACTTTCCTTATTGTTGACGCTTTTATCAAAGTATTTATAGCATTGTGTTGACCGTTTCAATGATTATAGTGATTATGATAGTGAATATCATTTATTTTTATCTATCATCTATTTTTTAGCCCCGCGTCTAACTAACTGCTCAGGCTATACGCATATGTACTAATTACAGTACGCTAACGATTTGAGTATAAGGAAGGTTGAATAAAGAGGAAGTGTACCCCATTTGCGTGAAGGGAGAATGGAAAACAATTTTGGAGAAACCACCCTCAGTTCACCCGGCTGGGATTCGAATCCCGATCTGCTTGTCATCGGCATTCCAGTCTATTGCGAGAGTAACACCTTAGACCATGCAGCCACTGAAGCAATTATCAGAACAATTAATTTTATTACTATTAATGATGTCAAATATTTAAATAACACAAACAATTTGTAAAGTGACTTACTTTTTTAATTTAAAATAAATTTAAAACGATTTAAAAGTACTTCTATAAACACTGGTAGCTGTATGAACTCTTGTTTTAGTTTCAGGGGTACTATCTAAATTAAATGGGGTTTTTTCAGGGGGTAGTGGGGGGGGGGGCTGTGAGACACAATATCTTGGTACCTGTAATGGATATTCTCATATTTACATTAGTTGAGTAGGATAAGTAATTTACAATTTATAAAAAATGTTTCCAAAATTGCGTGGAGAGAAAGTTGAAAGTAACTTATGTAAATCGAATCTCAGCACATCCAGCCTGGATTTGACCCACAATATTATGCTCACAAAAGAATTCAGTGTATAGTGAGAATGGCAACTTATACCTCGCAACCCTAATAATTATGGGTGGCTAAAAATATATAATCACAATAATAAAAAATACGTTCTTGATGGTCACTTAGGCACCTCTTCTTATATATGTGTGTAAAGAGCTACAGCAACAATGGTTATTATTTTATAGGCAGGCGCACTATCTTAACAAATTGATTACTATTCATAGTACTCTGTCTAAATATAGGCTAATCCAATTTTATTGCTTGTCCAAATCACAGGATGTGCAATAAAACTCAGTGAAAAATCAGAAGTTTTGTGATATTTGTAGAAATACTTAGGCTTCACTATTTCTAAATCACTTATTTTTTGACATCAATAAAACTCTCATAATACTGTCCATACATCCACTAATTAAATTAAATGATATAAACAGATATTATATTATTATTATTATTATTATTATTATTATTATTATTATTATTATTATTATTATTATTATTATTATTATTATTAGCACCACGTCTTATTACCCGTTCGGGCTATACGCACTTACGCTAATGTGTAATGGTAGGGTGATTGTGAGATGAAATGAAGGACCTACAGTTTAACGTGGAATCCGAACCACGGTGGAGGCCTGGCACTCCACACATTCACAAGTTGTGAGGGTGAAAGAATGGTTTGGCAATCAGAAAATCTATGCCGGGACCAAGGATTGAAACCCGAACCTCAGCACAAAAGTCTAAAGTCAGTGGAAGAGAGAAGTGTTATCACTAGATGAACAAGTGGACTCACAGTGTTAAATGCTCATACTATTCACTCTCTTTATATTTCTTACATTGACGTCTATAATGTGATAGTATTTAGAATGCTTAATGCGTCAAGCTATGATGCAACCCAATTCGCAAAATGGTTTCGAACTCACTAGTAGGCAGCCTCGTTATACTTCTCTTACAAATGTAATTTGGTTTTAGGACTTGTTTTTTAATGTTTGAGTTCTAACATTTTCATTATATATACATTTTATTTGTGCATAGATTATTTTTTAATTTAGTAAGACATGTAGACATAATTAACATTAAAACTTTACATGTCAACATGGCTTTCTAAATTATGATTTTAAATTTATATTATTATTTAAAAAAATTAGCCTCACGTATTACTACTCGTTTGGGTTGTACGCGTATGTACCAATTACACAAATAGTTTCATGGATTAGGAAGGTTATATTTAAAATGTACCTGTATTTGCTTGAAGGGATAGCGGAAAACCAATTTGGAAAACCATCATCAGTACACCCGTCAGAGATTCTAACCTCGATCTCCCCTCCCCGGCAATGGCGGTTTAGTATCTTACAAGAGTAACGCGTTAGACCGCGCGACCACCGAAGCCAATGATTATTATTAATTATTGTATTTCAACCGTTAAGGGCATTTTGGATAAACTCATAATGTTATAAATTGACATGTCTATTAATATAATTACTACAATAATAATTAGTCATCATTGTGGAAATATTTACAGCTCACAGTGATCGCTTATTATTCATCAAAATCATACATGACCTCCGAGTTAAGCATTAAATACTAAGGGATTTCGAATACTAGAATAAATAATATGCGAGTATACAATATATGTATTACAAAGTTCAACATAATTTGTGCATCCATTGCTGGGTATATAAGCTAAAGGATCTGGCTTAATTTATCCTAAATTGCTGGTGACTAAGAGATCGTGTTTCGAATTCCAGCCGTGTGTATTGAGGATTTTTCCTTAATTTGTGTACCATTTTCCCTACATGTAAATACGGGTACATTTCCTCTTCATTTTACCTTTATCATTCCTATAACATTATTGTGATTAATATATTAGAGTACAACGTGAGTGCAGTTAAAAGCTAACATAAACTGAAGCTATTTTCTCAAAAATATTAACCCCAAACATATAGAACAATTTTATCATATATTTTAATTTGTCTGCCCTCTATTTATTTAATGCAATTTTATAGATATCTGTATTGTTCAAAACATTTTTGAAATCATACTCTTTTATAATAGCATGTCATTAGATAGAATTTATATACCTACATACTAGTAAAAAATTTCAAACACGCATTTAAAATAAAATAAAAGTAAATTGCTTTGAAACCATATTCGTCTCGTTTATTAGGACTCAAGAATAAAACAAATATCCAAAAGTAAATAAGACGTAAAATTTGTATTAACAAATTATTATATATTTATTAAACTAACTTGAGAAACTACTGAATCTTAAAGCTTATTTATACACAAATAGTTCTATAATCGGGAGTTTTATCGAACTACATGTGCCAGAATATCATACTAATTTTAAATCTCCCTTTCTGATTTTGATTTTGTTTGAAATATAACTTCGGGAACATTTTCCTTCTTGGGATGGTATGAAAGGAGCAGGTGACAAGGTCTGTATTTTTAAAGTTTAAATTACAAAAATTAACTTTCACTAAACCAATAAAATATTGATTAAAATGATAAGGTTATTTTAATAATATACACATATTAGTCTTACCAATGTTTGAATATTTTTCATGGGAATCGTGGAATATTTGTCGTGGGCATCGTGGAATATTTGTTGTGGGTATCGTGGAATTTGGCCAGAATTTTTTTAAATAAGAAATGGTTTAACTTCGCGATGCCTACAACAAATATTCAATAAATTTTGAGAAAACTTTATGCATAAAACTAAACTAAGTGCATCCACTGAAGCAGTATTTTATTTATTTTGACCAAAAGGGTTTTTTGTTGTAGAAATGGCAAAAGTCAGCTGATCTTAACATGCGTGTCCTTCCATCCAGCCTTAATATACTCGTATTTAATATCAACAAGCTCCATTGTAACATTATTCTCTTATACCTCTTCCACCAAATATTGTAGTAGATGGAGACACAGAATAAAGATCTAAATTAGAACCTGCTTTAGTAGCCACATGGTCTAAAGCGTCATTCTTGTGTAAATCTAGACTGCCGATGATAAGGAGATCGGAGTTCTAATCCCGGTCGGGTGTGCATAAGTTTTTCCTCAAAAATTGTTTGACTCTACCTTCAATAAATTGCAGGTATACTTCCTCTGGATTCAACCTTACTCATTAGCTAACTCACTGGCGTAAATAATAAATATGTTTTTAACCTGAATTTGTAGTAAAACGTGGTGCTAATTTTTTTTTTTAAATATACACATTTTGCGTTGGAATAAGCAAAAGTCCGACGCTATAGTTTAGGGCCTTGGGGTCAATTCTTGGTATGGTTTAGAAATGTGATCTTTTCCCTTTCTCATTGTTAAACTGGGTGCTGTGTCAATCCTAAAATTAAGGTGGTCTGTAAATCATGTTCTAATAAAGCTTGTAGTTCAGAATGTGCGCGTTAAATATTCCTAATAATAAATATATACTAATAAAAGATTTAGTGATAACGATAGAAGATTGGAAATTAGGAAAAGAATGCTGTTGGGAAATACATTTTCTTACCCGGTCAGTAAATTATTGTTGATATCTCTCCTTCTTTCAAAGAATGTTAAACTCAGAATATGCAAAGTAATAGTTTTACCGGTGGTTCTCTAGTGTTGTGAAACGTTGTCTCTTACCTTACATAACGAAAACTAATTTAGGGTGTACGATACGAATGAGATAATCTAGAGCCGCATTCAGAGTATTGATTGGCAAACCCATTGGGAAGAGACCATTGGGAAAACCTAGACGCAGATGAGAGGATAACATAAGTATGGACCCGAAAGAGATAGTGTGTAATGAGGTGGACTGGATAGAACTAGCTCAAGATGGGGATAGGGCTTAATGAGGGGGACTGGTTAGAACTAGCTCAAGATAGGGATAGGGCTTAATGAGGGGGACTGGATAGAACTAGCTCAAGATAGGGATAGGGATTAATGAGATGGCGTACGTATGTAGGTGTGGTAATGAACTTTCAAGTTTCTAATGTCAGAGAGTAAGTAAACAAAGGCTTTAAAGAAGGAATTCTCCACATATTATATACTATTTCATCTATATATAGTTGATTTATTTTCTTATTTTCTATGGTAGCAAGTTTTTTTTTCTCGCTTATCCACATATTTTCACTATTAAGTTAATAATGATGACGGTTAAATTTCGAGAAAATACCCTTATATTCTTGAAGAAGAAAGATTTTAAAAACAATTAGGAAAAAAATATCCTCAGTATACATGAGAGTGAGCTTGGCCCTAAACCTTACGCTATGTGAAATCTATTATAGTGTGGGCGTGACACATTATACAAGTGATTTCCCCCGTATTTCTAGTTACGGCACACTGAACAGGGCGATAAAACTGTCAGAACAGCACTATCTGTTTGTTAAGGAGATTTTTTTTTTTCAATAAAATAACGATTATTTAGATTGTGTTTAAAATCTCAACAGCTAAAATTCTAACGATTGTGTTATTTCAAAAAAAAAATGTTTATTATGGATATAAAAATGTTTATTTTTACTTCTCAAAAAACATTTCTCGCTCATTTTTTATCTACCCCGAAACTCCCGCTGCACACCCGCTGACTCTTTGCGGAACACTGGTTTAAAAATACTGCCTTAGACCATGCAGCCACTGATCCGTGTATAAATACTGTTCATAACAAGCGTATAACCAATAACCACAAGTTATGATATTGATGATTTGTTTCTAGGATATGGCGGTGGTAAAATAAATGTTATTGCATCGGTATGGACTGCGATCATTTAACTTCGAGTGATTATTTTTAACTCTACGTATCTTTAATATATCTAGTCACATTATCTTTGGTAAATAAAGTGCTAATGTTCAATAAAAGTTTCTAGGCCTAGTTTATTATCATTATTAATTATCATAATTAATTAAAATTTCAGCATTTAAAATCATATCAAAACATGTATTATCAACAAACTTTTTATTATTACGTTTAAAACTAAGGATATCGATAACTTAATCTAAGGGGTGAATTAGAGGAAATATACCCGCATTGGCGTGAGGGGGATATTATACATTTTCAGTGATGAATCACCATTGGAGAACCATCCTCAGTGCTGTCGACCGAGATTAGAACCTCAAGCTCCCCCATTACCAGTAATATATTCGATTACGTGCGAGCTTGATGCCTTATACCATTTGAACACTGACGCAGATATCCACTAGCTTGTCCTGGGACATATCACTTAGCACCAAAAACCACTTTCCAGAAATGTTGATGTCACGGTCACAAAATTAGCTCGTACCAAAATATTACAATATTTAATGAATGCCTCGAAATCAAACCAAGGTTCCCTAGAGCCATGATAGGCCTCCCTAATCACTTACAGTGTAATTTTTATAGGAAGGGTCCTATTTGAAAGACATAAAAGCTACTAGTTCTATCATGTGGGGAATGCCAGTCCTCCACCGTGGCTCAGATCCTACGATAAGCTGTAGATTCCCCATTTCATCTCACAATCACCCTACCATTACACATTAATATAAGTGCGTGTAACCCGAACGGGTAGTAAGGCTCGGTGCAAATAGTAATAATAATAATACTATATCTAGCTTCACGTCCTCATGTCAGATCATACTATATGCTGCTATCAATTTTGATAGATATTATCAATATTTATAAAATAACACTAATAAAATAGTAAAATTTTATCAAAATTGTCCGCAAAAAATGTATTTTTATTTTTTTAAAGCTTTTTCATATTAAAATTAGACTGTCACTACGGGAAATAATAATAATAATAATCAAGTCAATTAAACTGGATCAGACACATTATTAAGAGGAACCGTCTTTTGCACGGAGTCATAGAAGGAAAGGTTGAGGGGAAAAGGAGCTTTGGAAGAAGGAGTATTCAAAATTGGCCAACTTGAAGGAAAGAAGAAAATTCTGGGAGTTAAAGGAGGAGGCAGAGAACAGGGTGCATTGGCGATCTAGGTTCACTTACAGAAGGAATTGACCTATCGTAAGACAGAACACCTAATACTATAAATAAGTAAATTAAACGCTGGTGAAACTAGGTGTGTGATAGTATAAACAATGCGCAACCTTATTTTTTGTATTCGAAAAATAAGCATAATTAGTTATCATATACGTAAAATACTCTCCATATATTCACTAAATTGTTAGAGAGCCTTATTCTAAAATCTATAGTAATTTTCAAATATCAGTCATTATTAAATTACCCTTCATAATTAGATGGTTAGAATTAAAATAAAATAAAGCCTATCATCTAAATATCAAGTTTGAAACAAATCCATAAAACTGGTTTGGTTGTAACGCCAGGGACAGACCCACTTTTTTGGGTTAAGGGGCACATAAAACGTCAATATCCATCACCATCATCTCCAGGCCAACAATTTTCACCACTACAATTATTTTTTATCTAAATAAGAGAGTAAAAATGCTTTCAATAGCATTCCTTATCTTACTTATTACAAAGCTCAAATTTAATGAAAAATTCGCCTTACAAGATGTTGGCGGCAGTTTTAATTCTAGAAATGTAAGTGAAATATAGGTTTTTCTAATAATTTGTTAATACGTAAGCGATATCTTTGTATAAAGGCTCTTACTAATTTTTAAATTCCTATCAAAGGTAAGAATTCAAGAATATCTTTAAAAAAGTCCAGAAGAATAAAATTAAGGAATAAGTTTTGATTTTTATATATTTTCCAGTCAATATACTGCTCACCCCCCTTTTCCTCTTGCCTGTTATTTAATCTATCTTTGCTTCAGCGTAGAGGCACGTCAGATTCTTATGTATGCTTCTTGGCCCCTGATTGTACATTTGGGATGGGTTACTTGAATTTTTAATAACTCAAATGATTGCCATTCCCCTTTAAAATGCGTGCCCTTTCTGTCCTTTAGTCTTCTTCAACATGAGGCTGTTTATATGTCATAGCGAAACGTGGCAGTACCACGCAACAAGTAAGTTGTAAACTGTATGGATAAAGAAGGATAAGATCAGTCAGTATGATGGTCTAGTAGAACGTTGCAGATGGAGTTAATGTGTTTTTTTAGTTCAGCGTGTTGTAATACACAACGAAGTATCCACAAATGTATTTGAAAATGGTGTGAGGGTTATAAAAATAAGGCCATAATTAGGATGAATTGTCCAAGGAGAAAAGGGGGTTATGATGAGCACAGCTCACTCCACTATATAGGCCTCCAAGAAAATGTATGAATGTTAAACACCTCTAGAATATACGTTCTCTCCTCCTTCATAAAACCCATGGACCCATCCCCTAACAATACCATCCCTCATAATATTTTTACTGTCCACTTAACAAATCATTCGATGAATTCTGCTACATCGCATATTCTTAGCGTTCAAAGAATTAATTATATACCTAATTTCAAAGTCAGTGGGCCGTGGTATTGACTAGCATATTAAAATTGGAGTAACAACCGTAAACATAAACAAACTTAAATGTAATGACGTCTGTGGCTTGTCAATGAATTATGCATGTGCAAATTGGCAGCTGTCAAGATACGTGAGACGTATATCCATAGCCAAACGGAACTTAATTTCCGGACACCATATGTATTTGAAATTATTACATAAATGACATTTTTGTATTAGCCTAAGGCAGATAGCTATAGTAAAAATCACAAAATATGCTATATTTTTACACATTTCTATGATTATTGTTTAAAGTAGCAGTTTTAGCTCAAACTTTTGAAGTTATTTTTATGTTATTTGACCTTTATAAATGAACTAATTACAGTTTTTAAATGTATATAGAAGTTTCTAAATTTCACATACATTAAAGCTTGTTAGTTTATTTTTATTAGTTGATATTACTATTGTCTGAAACATATTTTAATTAATCACTCTCCGTGCTGTGGTCGAAACCTCTAAGGCACTATACCTCAAGCTGATGACTAACCAGCTTTGGTAGCTTTGTTAGTTCAAGTCCAAGTCAAGGTGATGTTACTTATTCTTAATGTTATGTGGAGTTTAGTGTGGTACCAGGGATTCTAAAGCGTCTCTAAGTGCAGTCACAGGTGTTAATAGCTCTTAACTTGTGGTAAAAGCCTTATAACCACTTATTTGCTCGTAATTTAACATAAAAGCTTTTTCTTGTAACTTTTGTAACATTAGCTTGTACTGCTAATATCACAATGTTACTACCCGACCCAAATAAGCCCATACAAATAGATATCCTTCAGAATAAATACTAGCAAGACTAGCCAGTATACTACCACCCCAAATAAACTTATACTCATATACATCCAGCATTATTAAATATCACAATCTTACTATGTCTAATATAGGTGCTCTACTCACTCGTTGTATCTGCTGGAATAGCGTGAATTCCATAACCAGCCTGTTCATACCAAATGCTAGAATGAAGAGAAGTTCTAAACAAGCTATGGATAATGAAGAAACAAGAAGTTCCAACAGAGGGATCCAGAAATGCACTGATTGGCCCGACTGGGCTGTCTCGGCTGGCCATTCACTAGTTTCACTGCAACTTAGCTGGTCTACGTGACTGAATGAACGTAGCTAGAGTCTGCAGCCGTTCACCATGTGTCTGGTGTTCAAATCTTGGGAACAATTCAAATAGATCTACAACACACCAAGAGACTGGTGGACGTAACTTAAGAAACTTAGCCTATCTACCAGCTGCTTAGCGTGGGACGTTATACTACTAATAATAATCTCCTAGTAAGGAAATTATTATTGCTCGTGTGATTACCAGAAATTGTTTAAATTCTATAACTTGATAATGTTTCCTTTATAGGTTATTTTTGTAGACGTATCTTCTATGGAGTAAATATTAAAGTAACTTACTTTTGTTGGTTAATAAGGTTTTAACTTTAAAATACACCAATTCACCTAGTGAGAAATTAAAAGTATTCTAACGTAACAATACTTTGTTTTCTATTTTAATATTAAATAGTAAAATGTAGGAATTTTGTCGATTTCTTCAAAAGTGTTGAGGGTAGTAGTTCTGCGAAGGTTTTAGTTTTAGTCGGGAAGTCAAACCTTTGTGCTAATAATAAATATATGATTCGATATTTAAATTTATATTTTATTCTAAAATTTAGATTTGTTTTGTCTGTATTCACAGTGGTGAATCAGACGCGTTGTAAACCATTTAAAAGAGTATCTTTAAGCTCTTTGTAATCATCGTAAGGTTTAATGATTTAAACTTTTAAAAAATATCTTATTCAATATTTAAATTTATATTTGATCCTTAAATTTAAATTTGTTTTGTCCGTATTCACGGTGGTGAATCAGACGAGTTGTAAGCCGTTTAACTCTTTGCAGCACATAAAAATGAGATTTCTGTGACCGTTGCACAGGAAAAAAAATAAAACCTAAACAAAGTAAAATATACTTTTTCCTTTTTAAGGAACTCTAATGATTATAAATTGAGTAAAAATTGTATCATTTTCTTCTTCTTCCTGTAATCAGGTGATGCATCTTTTGCACCACTATGTAGCCAACATGGAAATACGCATATTAAGTTAAATATAAAAATAATTTATTGTTTGTTAATAATTGACTAGAAACATGCTGAAAACACTGTTTATTGATTAACTTTAATATAAATAAAAATTTGTAAATTTATAATATTGTATAAAATGAACATGAGATTAATTTTAGAAACTACAAAATGTACAGTACTAGGAAAAATATATGAGATAGAAGCTATGAAAAACTATGAATGAAATTTTTGAAAACACATTTTCGATTTCCCCTAGCAATGTGGGATATCGCAGATAGTACAAACTCAAAATGTCTGCTGTGGTTTCTTCTTTGTGCTGCACAAAGCACATCTCCTCCACGTCGACCTTTTCGGCTGGTGGCTAGATCCAGATTGTCTAACTTGAATAGGAATTTTTGGCTTAAATCGTTTAAAAATTTGTCTTGCTGTAGATGGTTTTGAAGGAGGGGTGCGTACTTTAACATGTGTGTCAGCCACAAGCCCAAGACTAATCTGACGTCTGAGATTTTTCATTGATAAACGATCTACTGGCAAGCATTTGTGCAGCAAAAAATGATTCACAACAGCAACACCAATGAAGTAAAAAAAAAAGTTCTGAGCCACCATTTGCGGCTCTTACGATCAATTTCGTATGTCGATTTAATATGATCAAATTTATCAACAAAATTCATGTTTTTGTTATAATCAATAACTGCTGCTGGGCAAGGGAAAGTTGTTTTAGAGCCATCACGGCCTCGTCTTGAAACTGGTTCCACTTCTTTGGGGTCATGGAAATTTGACAACAAATGAACACCGTTATTGTCCTTCCACTTGATAGCAACTACAGTTCCACTTGAGAACCACTCGTAATCACCACGTAACATAATGTTGTCCTCTTTAAAAATTGAAAGATTAATTCTATTTCTATTTATAGTTCCACAGGCATTTATATTGAAAATTCTTAGTTCTTCCATCAGATAATATGTGGTGAAATAGTTATCAAAGTATACTCTATGGTGGTATCCTTTGAGTTCTTCCGTTAAATCTGTATACAATGTTTTCTCCTAAATTTCTTTGAACAATTTATCCCACTTTTCCAGTATATATCTCAAATTAAAGGAGATAACCTGATTTGTCAGCCATCACCCATACATTATAACCACGTTTGATTGGTTTTTTGGGTAAAAATTGTCTTAGAGAAGATATGCCTTTGAAATTAATCATTGATTCATCGATGGCAACGTCTGGATTTGGTTTGAAAGTGCCAACAATTTTTTTTAAATTAAATCTAGAAAAGTTCTTATCTTATATAATTTATCATAATTAGGACTGTCTTTTGCTGGTAGAAGATTGATTGTCATTAAGG
Organism: Timema poppense; assembly: GCA_902141375.1. Classification (NCBI taxonomy): domain Eukaryota; kingdom Metazoa; phylum Arthropoda; class Insecta; order Phasmatodea; family Timematidae; genus Timema; species Timema poppense. The sequence goes on from CABFOV010001219.1 coordinate 84,967, forward strand.
TGCAGATTACCAAGTAGCCAGATGAAGCGATTTAGTGACATTAATTTAGAAATATATGGATCATGGAGATCAATTGCAGACGACCAGTGATCTCTGTAGCTTGGTAACTGTTTTATTCCTATCAGAATATTAATACCAAGAAATGTCTCTATTTCCTTATTTGGGGTGGGTACATACCGTTTTCCTGATTGATGAGCGTATAAATTTGTCTGAAATACTATAAGATCGATAATGCCGTTATCAATCAACAATTTGAATAATTGATATGGTGATGGGTTAGTCATATTTGTTATTTCTTGAGTTGGCCCAGTTGGTTGTTCAAATGAGTCTGGAGGTGAGGGAAGCTCAATTGTGCCCCACTGAGGTGGAATTCGAATAGGAGGTGCAGGTATTACAGACACTTGTGACAGATGAATTGGAGATTCAGCAGATAACACAGCGGATGTTGATGGAAGTGGTGATTGAGCAGGTCGTGAGAGCATAGATGATGTATGAATGTTCGTCTGGTTCGGGGGTACAAGAATAGAAGTTGCTTCCTGGTTAGTGGTAGATTCTAATTCAACAAATCCTACTTCAGAAGGGTCAACGGTTAACAGGTCAACTAGATCAATATCATCAGACGTGATATCATTATTATCTTGATCGTTGTGTTCAGTTTCTGACTCTGCATCAGAAGGAATTTCTTCAAATATCATTATTTGCTCTACTATTTGGTCACTATTCAACCTCTCTGTCATCTTTATCTGTGCATAAAAAAGGAACAAATGACACGAGCGTTTGAAGTAGGTAAATTTTGAAGTGCATTTCCAAGGAAAAAGTCATTTGTTTGTAGCAAAATTAGGTAAATTTTAAAATAAATTTTAGTCTAATATAAATACTAGACATAAAATTTAATATAAAGGCCTAATATATAGAAATATAAATTAATTTTAAATAAATCAGCTGGTAAAAGGAAAAAAATACTAGATTATGATTTTTTTTAATGGTGTTCTTTTTGGGTTATGTAGTGCCACATGCTGCATAGTGATGCAATTTTTAACATCAACAAAAATACGTATTGCAAAAATAAAAACAAGGGAAAAAATGTTTCAATTACAAATATACAATGACAAATAACATAATATCCAAATTATTTAATGCAATATATTAAAATATTTCACTTGTCGAGATTATTAATAAAAATATCAGACCTTAAAAATAAACACCTGCACTCTCTGAACATTTACTCACTATGACGTATTTCTAAAGAATTACCAAAGTTTTACACACGGCGCTTTCTGTTGGGACATCTAGGAACCACGTTAAATAAGTGTCTTGAGAATTGAATCACTGTGAAACCAAGAAGAAATCAAAATATATGGTGGTGCAAAAAATGCATCACCATGCAGCTAATGACAAAAAATTGGTGATGTTTAAAATGAATCACACTGCTGCAAAGAGTTAAAAGAGGCTCTTTAAGCTCTTCGTAAACATTGTAAGGTTTAGTAATTTACATTTTTAATAAATGTCTGATTCGATATATAATTTAAATCTTGATCCTAAATTTGTTTAGTCTGAATTATCTGTAGTGAATCAGATGCTTTGTAAATCATTTAATAAAGGTTCTTTAAATTATTTTTTATAATATTAACAATTTTGTTTATATTTTTGGTCTCTTCTAGGCTTGTTCAAATAAAATAATAATTTACCTTGAGAGATTGAAATAAACTCTTAAACGTACTGCGCAAGTGCAGACTCAGCCATGATTTATTTGTTTTCCAACACACTTCAGTTTTACTTGTAAAGCCTTGTAATTTTTTGTTTTATCTCTGTTTTTTACATTGAATAAATAATTCAAATTTTTTTTAAATTATGCAAAGTTTTACTATTTGTTGTAATAATTTCCTTAATTCCAACCACCCTCTTTTAGGCTAGTAGTGGCCTCTAGCTAGTAGGTGTAGGGTGAGGTCAGTACACTTTAATTTAGTTATTGTTTAAATATTAAATAATATAGTCTTAACTATTATTTTAGGGGCATTTGTAATGAACATAGTGGTGCATTTTGAATATTGAATATTAGATCTGGTCTTAAAATGTAAATTATGTATTCGACATATTTGAAATTTTAAGCGAACTCTTTAGTGTCTAATGCTTAAATATTTTGCATGTGAAGTCTCAACTTTGGTTTAATTTAACCTACAAGCTCGACAAAGCACAACTATCTGTATTACATATGCAATTTACATGTTTCAAGTATTTACTAAAACTATTTACGATCATGAATGGGGTAGGGAGGTTAAAATATCCAGAATAAATGGGATGTTTTAACTCTGTGCTTTTTTATTGTAATTGTCTCAACTTTGATCCTAATGAATAATTGATTTTATTTAAAATTTACCGACCTATATTTATGTGTACTTAAAATAGTATAGTTTTTCGATGGGTCGTACGTGCAGCTAAAACGTAATAGCATAACAATAAAAAGTATATAATTAAAAAACTCCTTGGTATGACAACCATGCAGCACTGCTCACGCTCATTGCATGAGATTGTAAGCTATACAGTGACTGTTCCTAATGTCGCCTATCCGTGGTGAATTGTTTCAGGGAATGCTTGGCTGACGACAGCCGGCAGGTAAACTGCGTTAGTAGCGCTGTCATACACGTGGACGTTTGTTACTGTGTCGTAGGCTACTCTATACACACACACACACACACACACACGCTTGAGGGGCAGGCGATACCTCCAGGGGAAAGTGATGATACTATCCCAGCGCCAGATGGACGGATTAATTAATCCCGGGGAATTAATTGGCTTCTGAAATATCCAATGTCGGGAGCTTGAGAGCAACTCAAACAAATACAAAAACACACAAAATAGAACAACCATTAAGCCATGGATTTTTTTTAAATGACACGTTAAATCAAAATATATCGAAATGTTTATAAGCTTTCCTCAAGCACGTCATTGGTGTTTGTGATGTGAGAACATTTGAAGATTCAAAATTAATCGGTTTTAGAACGTCTGGGGCCAAAGAAGCGTGGTTAGAGTGGTTGACCACAATTTTAGGAGACCTTGGTTCGATTCCGAATTGTGCTGATTAAGATATCTACCATTTATATAATGGTTCATCTCGTTAGCTAATTAAAACCTATTTAGGATAAGCTACATTGAGAACGTGTTCCATTGCGTCAGTCTATTCTATTCTGATTCACCGATAATGAGGAGGTTAGAGTTCAAATCCCGGCTTAGTGTACTCAAGTTTTATTTCCTAAATTGTTCCTGCACAAACACTAGTTCATTTGCATCAAAATTTACCTTCCTCTTCAGGAACTACATTTGTTTGGCTATAAGTATGTGAATAGCCCAGACGCGTAGTAAGATGTTAAAGAAAATGTGTGGACGCTATAACTGAGTTTGTTGTATTAGACTTGTATCGAAATAATCTTTTTTTTTTT
>CABFOV010001219.1:88416-123113 GCA_902141375.1 Timema poppense
TTTTTTTTTTTTTTAAGAATTTGTTTGGAACATGTTCTAATTAAAATTAAAATATTTTAAATTTAAAGCACACAAACATGCCTAATCCCATTAAAATTACATGACCGAGTTCCAAATTACTAGACCAAAAGTTACAACATACTCATTCATCTCAACTATCATTAATTCGTGCACATAGTATTTTTTGCACCGCGTCTTACTACTCTTTTAGTTTTTACACCTAAATACCAATTAAACTAATGTGTTAGGGATTAATAAGATTTAATTTGGATAAAGTGTACCTGCATTTGTATGAATGAATAGTAGGAAACCATTTAGTAAAAAAATCTCAAAACACCCGGCCGATATTGAACCCCAATCTCCCCACCTTTGTGAGAGTAGCACCTTAGACCATGCGGTCACTGAAGTGGCACAAAGTGTGTCAATATGATCAATTTACTGCGATTTGATTATTTTCTGGGAGTTGAAAAGACATTGAAAAGAGACTCATGAAATCGTTTTTCACTTTGACAAGTGATGTTAATTTACAACATTTTTATTAGTATCAATTTTTTTTTACCAAGCTGATTAAGAGGGAACCATTTTTTTTAGTAACCTTTCAAATGTAAAAAAAAGGCAAAAGTTACCAAAAACATAGTATACCTGTCCGGGCTAGCAGCAAGTTTACACTAATAAGGTTTTAAATTACGAAGTTAGGATTAAGAATAAATATATCCATGTTTGTTTGAAGGCAGAGCTTTAAATCATTTATATAATAAACCCTCTATACACCTATATGACGGGGAAATTTAATTTAGTCAAGAAAATTGTTTTGGGAACATCAGGACTGTAGGGTAGGTAGTGAGTTGGATTGTGCAACCACTAGACTAACCTCAAGGAGGGTACCGAGCTGCGCCCAGCTGTATCTCACCTATTTAACTCTGTTATTAGAGCCATTAAGTTATTTGCAATATTAATATGACAAATATTCACTTTCTATTTAAAACCTGTCCGATGTTTGTTCGTTAAGTTAGGTTAGTTAGGTTAGGTTAGGTTAGATTAGATTATCTAATACCTGACTGTAGAATTGACTGAGTTATACTTTAATATATCATTCTGATCATACTTTTGCTTATACGTTGAATATTATTTTATTTCTAAGACTTAACTCTTTCGGATGCAACTCAAGTGGTAGTAACATTTTATCTGTCCCCTTTTCTGGACGAAACTTGGTCAAGGGGTGATAGTTGGGACGCAACTCAAGACATTCCTTAGATTGTATTCGAGCTCTTAACTCGCCTTCCCTGGCCAATTAAACAAGATGAAACTAGCATATATGTCCGCGTACCGCAAATTTGTTAATAATTGCAAGTTATTCCTACCAAGAAATAAGTACTACAGGTAGAAATTTTCGAGAAGAGCCGATTAATATGAAACTAGCTGAACTAAAACAGAGTGGGTCGTGTTTATGGGTCTTAAATATTGGGATTGGTTTAGAGCTCATCACGTGACTATCCTTCTCTTCTGCGCCTGTTTTTTCGGTGAACTTAAAAAAGAGTAAACAGTAATTCCTTAAACTCATTGACTATACTAAAATGTGACCTATCACCAGAAACTTTAAACGTATTTGGTTATAAGTGTCACATTTAAAATTGAAAATACAGGTTGCCGCATTTTGATATATTTAATATTGTCACCATCTTTAGTCTAAAACACAATTTTAAAATCATTATTTCAAAAAGCTACTAAAAATTATTATTAATGTTAAGAGAATCTCAATTCTCCTACAGAAATTTGAAACATTTTGTGTCTTGAAATCAGGTTAATAATTTGTGAGAGTTGTTTGTCCGTATATAGCGATCTCCAGAGTGTTTGTTCTTTTTAATTAGAGAAAACAACTGTTTACACTCAAGTGCTGCCAAACATTAAACTATTTGGTTTTCATCACTTTAACCATTTTGTCAAATCAACCTCTGGTTAATAGCAAGCACACTTTCTAAAAGTTTAAATTTCAAACGTTATGTTTCTATAACGTTTATAGATGAATCACATATTGGTTCATTAAAAGTTCTGCAGGCCTTACAGAATCGTGAGCAGGTAATAAGTTTGAAAAAACCAAATTAAAAATTTAAATTGTATGTAATCTAGTTTTTTCTATTTAAGACCTTATGATGATGCCGGAAGGGTGTCTAAACTAGTAGTCGATTTTTTTTGGCAGCATAGTGGAGCCAGAGTATTTAAGGAGAATAGGAATAAAGCTAAGACCAATCCAGTTTGTTTAAAATATTCTTTAACCTTCTAAAGTAACCTAGCCCTATACATTTTTAAAACCCACCCAAAATTTTCTCCCCTTAATTAATTTATTTACTCTCTATATCCGTGACTAAATTTTTTCATTTAATTAACAAGCAAATATTTTACTTGAACATAAAATACTTTGAATAATAACTTTTTCATTTGTATTTCATATTATTCAAATATATTTTATGTTCTATAAGTGTACAATTTATTGTATATATACTGTAACATTTATTTTCCACCATTCTATGAACCATATAAATTCAAATTTTCCTAGTAAATTATCTTTTTATTCTATTAAATCTTGCTCAAATTTTCTTGCTTTTATTCATTGTCATGCTACTTTGTATCATCACCAAATTTGTTTAAATATTTAGTTTTTTTCTAAACATAAAGAATATTGTTTTCTCCTTACTAAATTTTTATAAACATGATTTCTAAATATATTTTATTTATATTTATTATTAGCATTACTACTCATCAGGGCTATCAGCATATTTATAATTATGGGGCAGGGATGAAGAAAGTAGAATTTTCCGAAGAAATGTTCTCTCTTTGTGTGTTGGGGAAAGATAAAAATCTTTACTAATAATAAATTAAAGTACATCCAACCGAGATTCTAAGCTGTATATCTCCGTCATTGGTAAACCAAGGCATTCTAGAGTGACACCAAAGACTGTGGGCCCACCAGTGGAGGTATTTTATTATTTATCGCTACTATAGATAAAATAAATTGTATCACACAAAAGCACAAACTTCCTCATATTGTGTTTAACTTGCAAGAAAATGTTCTAAAACAGGTTTTAAGTAAACTTTGATTTAGTTGGGGATGGGAGAAAAAGCATGTGTTACTGCAGTTTTTGTATCAAAACTTTTTTTTTAATAATTCAAATATTGAAGCATTACAACTATAGAGATTTTTTTTCGCATGGTGAACTAAATATTTCTTTAATATCTGTCATGGTTGTGCTGGAATTTAATGACTTTTTCTCTTCATTTAAAAAGTTTGTTATCTAAGGCCGCTATGGTCATGAGAGATATTCAAAAACTGTTAATATAACCTTGTGGGGAAAATTAAAACTCTATGATTGTAATGAAATACTATTTTAATTATTTTAACAAAAAAAATTTTTGCTTAAGAAACTTTAGAAACACATCCTTTTTAATGCTACCCACATCCCCACCTTAAGTAAGTTATCCTCATAAAAATAAATACATATTCTGGTTGGTCACAATAAGCACTTTATATGTAAATTTTAAATAAAATTGATAAAATATGTTTAACAAACCTTAAAATTCCAAAAATATACATTATTGTAAAATTAAAATTATTTTAAATTTTTGTGAAATTAAAAACGTATTCTTATTTATCATGAAAAACTATTCCCAGATACCCGTTTTGAACTCAACCCTCAAGGTAAATTTCAAAAACATTTCAAATTTTCTATAATTTGAAGTAATTAAACTACACTTAATTTAATTTATATTAGAAAAATAAACAAAAATTATTATTTATCATGTAAAATAGTTTCCCAATACCAATTTTGAACAATATCGTTAGAGATGTTTAAAAAAAATTAAACTTTACAAAATCTAGCTATCAGTAAATTACTATACTTTCTTATAGTAAAACCAATATACATAATTATTTACAATGGAAAAAACTTAATAGATACTTATTTTGAACAAAATACCCTGAACCTTTTTTGGTTAATATTAATTATTTTTTAAATTCTCATTAGTAGAATAACAATCCTTAAACAAATCCCCCTCATCTACCAAAAATTAAAAGTATACCGTTTAATGCGTAATGTACTCCCCAGATATACATTTAAAAAAAAATCTAAAGCCATTTTCAAAATATTTTGAATTTTCAGTAAACTACACTTTAACGAGATTTTGCGCATAAACTAAGTACATATTAGTGTTATTTTGGAGGTCAAACACTTTCCAGATATCCAGTTTGAACAAAATCATTAAAGCAAGTTTCGAAAAATTTTTAGTTAAAAAAATCACTCTTCAGTAAATTATCCTTAATTTTAGCGCTAGGGTCAAATTAAATTTTAAAAAAGGTCCAGAGGTTTTATCCTATGGCTTCTATATTATATCACGCTTTAACAAAATACATCAAACCGTTTCGGGTCCATGGGCAGGGACAGAAAAACAGAAAGACATGTGGAAAATGGTAAAATCCAATTTTTTAGGTTCGGACACACATAGCCTAAAACGTATTCATCATAATCTCGAGGTAGAAACTTTTCGCGATTGCGATACTTTCTCTTGATTTGAGAAAGTAAAAACCTTTAAGTCAAACCAACTCGCTTCAGTGGCCCCATGGTCTAACGCTCTATTCTCGTAGTAGACTATACTGCCGTAGAGGGGTGGATCGATGTTTTAATCTCGGTCAGGTGTACTGAGGGTGGTTTTTCCAAAATAGTTTTTCACTCTCCATCTACGAAAATGTGGGTACACTTCCTCTAAATATAGCCTTCCTACTCTTTAAAACCATTAGCGTAATTAGTACATAAGCGTATAGCCCGAAGGGATGGCAAGATGCAGTGCTTAAAAAAAATACAAGAAAATAAAGCAAGGAATTGAATTTACATGAATTACATATTTTTGCTGATATAAAAATAGAAATAACAAACGAATATGGTATAAATACCATCTATGCTAGGAGGCCATCCTACTAGAGTGCTGATACGCCTTTCAAACTATCAAAAACACGCCTTTTTTTAAAAGAAATAATTTGTTACCTCAAAATAGGATTCATGCCAAATTGAGAGTAAATGTATCCCCACTCATCTTCATCATTAAAACACTTACATTTTACATAACTTGACACCTTTTATGTTGTCAATATTTTCCAAGTAGGACATGATCTAAACCTTTACCTTCATTTATCTAACTTTGCAGTCATCAAGGGCACCTATGTGCGTTTTACAAATGGGGGAGGCAGGCGAATTGGAGTCCCACCTGCTGCGTATGTGGCACCCTTCCTCCCCCTAAGCGAAAATTTCAAGAATTGAACCTTGTGGGAGGGAATCCTAGAGCATCTTAACATAATTCTGAGCTATGATTTTCATGATTCAACTTTCACTACAAAAAAATTCTGAAAAATTAACAAAAAAAATAAATGGAGATGTATCTGAATCCATTGAAAATAAACAGTATAGTTGTTGAAGAAGGAATGGGAGGAAATCTATATTTTATAATTTTATCTGCCGCAAACTCCGATATTGATGAGTCAAAGTTCTTAATTTCAAATTACAGCCAATTTCCAAATAAACCATTTTGATTTTTTCATGAAAATTAACAAAATAAATCAACTATTGCTAAGTTATAAGGGGGCGAATGCACCCTTATTACCCTTTTATGGGCACCCATAGCAGTCATGCATTTGTATAATATTTGTTATTGTTGTCTAAACTAATTTATAGAAAACTTGGAGGGGAAAAGCCAATTTTATGCGTATATAAATCATGAGTTTTGGTATTGGGTGGCTGGAAGGGGAGAACTGGAGATTTAGATTAAGGAGTTCGTCTTCTAGTGTCTTCTATACAATCAATGTCTGGTCCGATGATCAATCTGGAATAATATTTCGGGTGCAGTAGTCCCTGTATTACACGGGGAGATCAGACCCTGCAAACCTCTCAAGAGCCTAGAATTATCGTATAGTCCAAAAATTTTGAGCCTTTAATATAGCTATAAACGGATCATCAAGCCTAGATCAGGAAGAGGACTGTGGTAGGTAAATACACTCCTAGTGACGGTGACCTATCTCAATTACTCTAACCTAACTTTTCAACTACATCACAATGTATATCTCAATAAGTTCCTACTCAATAGGTCAATAAATATATATATCCAGATATATATCTACATATAGCAAGTTTTTTCTTTGTTTTGCTTCTACTTTTTGAATCTCAGTGGCGCCATTACAGCCCATACTCGTTTTTATCATCTACCAATATAACGTTTCTGATATCTTCGATAGACAGTTGGAGCACGATTTTCCGAGTCAACACACAGATTTAACAACATAACCGCTCTAAAACACTAGATCTTTGAGAGAACCGTCAATATTCACTTTGATGTGATATTAGGCTCAAATTTCTCACAGGTAGATTTCTCAAGATCAACGCCTACCAAAAGAAATATACTGCAGTATTTCATAAAGGAGTGACGGTTCATAGGTTTGGAAATCACTAAAATAATCCTCAAATATTGTATAATGTTCTGTTGTGACTTTGTTAACTATGACTTTTCTATTTGAGGAAGGCTTTATCTGTGCTAGTAACCATTTACTTTTATCGCTGAACGATTATATTTCACATAAAATGTTATTGAAAATGAACCAATAATTATACATTTTCATTAATTTTTAAAACTTCTAAAATTTTAAACGCCAGTAGACTGATCTGTCAGGGTGGGCTTAGTCTGTTGGGTTAGGTGGCATAAAATAATTGTGTGGATTATTTTTAGTCGTTTATTGAGTAGGAACTTATTGAGATATATTTATTTATTTTTATTTAGCACCGCTTCTTACTACCCGTTCTGGCTATACATTCATGTACTAATTACGCTTATGGGTTAGGAATTGTAAAGATTGAATTTAAAAGAAGTGAACCCATAATTTATATGGAGGGAGTGTGGAAAACCATTTAGGAACAGCCCCTCTCTCAAGTTCACCCAACCGAGATTCTAACCTCGTTCTTTCCGTACTCGGTAGTCTAGCTCAACATGAAACTAGTGCGTTATCTAGCTACGCCACCGAAGTGGATATATTGAGATATACAGTGTGATGTAGTTGAACAAGTTAGGTTAGAATAGTTAAGATATGTCCGTGTCACTGTGAGTGTATTTTCAAAAATGACCAAGAATTTAATCCTCTTGACTAATTTTGGATGGGTATTATAAATTATATTTACTAAGTAAAATTGTAAATCAACTGGTTTATATTTTGAAAATATATATTTCAAGTTATTTATTGTACAATCTGAATGAGTAGAAAGATGCGGTGCTTAAGAAATATAAATATATATAATAGATGCGTAATAACATATATGTATATATATTTATATTTTTTTCTGTATATACTCTTTATATATACACATATATGTGTGTTTTTTAAGCACCACATCTTACTATACATATATATGTACGTATACATAGAATATAGATATATTTATTTATTTTAAGCAGCGCGTTTTACTACCCATTCGGGTTGTACAATAACTTGATATGTATACTTTCAAAATACAAACTGACAATTTTACAAATTTCTTTAATAAATATAATTTAAAATACTCAAACAAAATTAATCAAGAGGATTACATTCTTAGTAATTTTAGAAAATTATTATTGTTGTCTAAGCCAGATAACATGGTTTATACAAAATGCCACTGCTATATACAATGTTTAGTTTCCTCAAGGTTAGTTTGAGCAACACGAAAAATAATGTGGGCCTACTATATACATGGTATGTTACTAGCATACCTCACTGGGATAATACGGCCCTTTATGTGCTTCCGCCTACTTTTAAGGGGGTTTTTCGGGAGTTTTAAGGTTAAGATTTTATAATAATAATATTTAGCACCACGTCTTACTACCCGTTCGGGTTATACGCTTTAAGTACTAATTACTTTAATGGATTAGGACTTGGGAAGGTTGAATTAGAGGAAGTGAACACGCATTTGCGTGGAGGGAGAGTGGAGAACCATTTAGGAAAAACCACCCCAGTTCACCCGACCGAGATTCGAACCTCTATCTCCCCGTCCTCAGCAGTCGAGTCTCAAAACGACAAGCGCGTTAGCCAACTAGGCCACCGAGGCGGGCTTTAAGATTTTATAAAACATTCTAAATAATGTCGAATAAGGAGCATACAATATTTAAGATGGAAGAGATTTAGAATATAACTTATTTGTTGAATTACAATGTTGTAGTCGCAGTCAAAAAGTATTAAGAGAAAAAATATAATAATAAAACTATAACATAATATTGTAACTCAAATAATAAGTAATGATTATAAATCCATTCTGTCTTAAAATTTAAAAATATGTTTTTAAGTTTAGAAAAATATTAATTAATTATTTTTCTTTCTTACTTTTGCATCGTTTTTTAGACCTATCGCTATTGTGCACTTAATAAATGATAGTTTAATTATGTGTTTAGGGTTTTATATGGACTTATAAGTGGAAAATGGCTGTTAATCGCTTTTTTGTGGGGGCCTAGAACCCAATACACCGTGTTAGTGTGGTATTCCTGAAACTAGAAATTTACTGCTAAGGTTGACCACACGTGAACACTTTGAAAAATAAACAAAATGCTGTATCTTAACGTGTCCTCGTTGGATTCATTTGACCTATGAAAGAATAAAAATTTAATACGATGTAAAAATAAGTGAAGAAACATAGGAATATGTAAAAACTTGAGGGCCATTTCGATAAAAATAATGTTTTAGTTTATTATATTAGGTGAAGTAACCTTAAATTTAATGTGCCTTTGTTTTTACTCAAAAATACAAAACCATTTTTATTTAATCTCGCAATATATTTCATTTGGTATCACAACAAAGTTTACATAGTGTGTATATATGTTTAAAGAAATTAAAGGAAAATACCAATCGTCGTGAACATTAAAATGGTTTAGATTTATATTTTACATTTTGTTTTCCTGTGAAATTGATTAGTGGAAATATACGCATAGAAATACTTTCAAAATAAATGAATTTATATTTCCATCCTAATGGAGTGTGATTTATCTTGCCGTCAGTGATTCCACGTAAATAATTACGCGTTTAAAACGTTCATAAATACGTGGAATAACTACATTTATTTTACTTATCTTATTTTTAGCATAGAGCCTTACTATCCGTTCGGGGTACACGCCTATGTGCTATTTACACTAATGTGTCAGGGATTTTAAAGGTTGAATTTCAAGAAAGTGCACCCATATTCACGTGAATAGTTCGGAAAATCATTTAGTATAAACTACCTTCAGTACACCCGACTAGGATCGAACCCCGATGTCCTAGTCTTCGGTAGTATAGCCTATTGCAAGAGTACTGCCTTATAACCATGTGGCCATCGAAGCGGGTTTTCACCTAAATATTGCGCCAAAATGCTATATTAGTAAAATCAACATAAATAAGAATTCTAAATGTCACATTAAACAATATATGTTTCATAAATAAACGCTATAAAAAGACAATAAAATATTTTTGTTTGACATCTCACGTTCCCTGAAGGTCCGTGTTCAAATTCCAGTCAAGATTAATTAACCAGAGTTTGGAATAGGCTACACTATAAATAAAATCTTATTTGGGTTATTCAAAAAATAACACCTAAAAAAATTTAAAATCATGTTTTCATCAAATGAAATAATGTTTAAAAGATTGATTTATAATTTTTGTTTGTTTTCACATTGTCCTAATATCCGTTCAGGCTAAACGCATATTTACTAATAACGCTAATGCGTTAGGGATTGGGAAGGTTGAATTAAGAGTAAGTGTGCTCGTACTTGCGTGTAAAGAGAGTGGACAATCATTTGACAACCACCCTACCCTTATCTCCCCATCTTCGGCAGTCAAATCTTGCTAGAATGACGCCTTGGTTTAGCTCATAAGCCATCGAAACGTGTTCTGAGGATCTTTTTTGTTCTTTAGTAAAATATTAATAAACAAATAGTCATGAAAGAATAAAAAAAATCTAGACAAAAATGTATTACTAAACTAAATTTAAGAAAAAAATTGAAAACCATCACTATTTAGGTAATGTTGCTTACATTATGTTGGTTTTCATTTCATTAGGTAATAGTAATAATTAAAAAAAAATCAAAATCTACATGTAGCTTACCTCTACCACCACCTTTAAAAGATTGAATTAACTTGAAAAAAAAACTCATTAATAAACGGTCTTCTCTGATAGGCATTCTTTTCATTCCATCCCACTATCACTGCCTCCTTTTTTTCTATGTTCAAACAATCCCCCTTATTATCACGTGATCGTTTGTAGCTATACGTGCCGTCGTTGAAGCCTGCGCACAGGGGTATCCCCTACCTCCTCTTCAATATCCCACACGCATCTTTCCCCCTTTCACCCCTAGCCGATCACTCACTCCCCTTTCCTACCCTTCCTTACGTCAGCTGTAACACTATAAAACAGGCATACAGACCTTTCCCCACTTCCATTCCGAAACAGGTGGCTGGGGGAAGACTTCACTTGTCCCAGATATAATCTAAACAAACCTACCGCTTGTCATCCCAGTCTAGATCTGAACCCAAGGACCATGGCAGCTACAACCAGTGTCAATCTCAGAAGCGTCGTTAGATCCGTCATCGTGCTTTTGGTCGGCATGGTCTTGGCCTGGCCTGTTTCCGGCCTACCGACACAGGTATTTACTTTCATAGTTTGTTTACTTCGAACTTAGTTCTAGAGTTAAAAAAAAGTCAAAGATCAAAATTTAGTAAAATACATCAGTATTTTTTAAAAGTAAACGCCTTTACAAAGGCATAGTCTAATTTGACAGATAGAAAAGTTACTAGATCTACGTAAAGTCATGTAATAATTTGCAGCAGTCACGTTTGATATAAATACCATAAATACCAATAAAATTACTAAATCAACTTTTACAAACTCATACGTCAAGTCATGCTATTTGAAACTCTCATGTTTGATATGATTATATATATAATAAAAGGAAGTGTTTGTCTGTGTGTTTGTTTGTGTGCGATTCCCAGCCAAATCTACGGCACGCAGAGATCTGAAATTTTTAACTGTGGTGGATATATATATATATATATATATAAGTACTACGCCTTACTACACGTTGAGGCTATACGCCTGCGTACAAATTAAGCTAACAGTTTTTGTGACTAAGAAGTTTATATTTATAGTAAGTGTACCCGCATTTGCATGGAGGTAGAATGGAAATACATTTTAAAACCACCCTCAGTATACCCAACCAAGATTTGAACCTCGATTTCTACGCCATCAGCAGTCATATCTTCTGCGTGAAAAGCGCGTTAGACCATGCAGTCATCGAAATGGGTCTATATATATTATAAATATTTATAAACAATACCTAACATATGTTTGTGTTTCTTAAAAGTGAATTATAGCTATGGGAAGCTTAAATTCCTGATGCCTTCAAATCCTATGGTATCATAGAGATGAGAGATTCATAAAATTCTCAAAAATATATCTTGCATACATTTATTATGGAGTTCTAGATTTCAAAATACAAATTTATGTAATAATTGGTAAAAGGAATTATATAGACTTGTTAGAATTGTGTGGTTGGGAGAAAAAAAATCACATAAAAAGGACCAAGTTGTAATAGTATAATTAATTTACAAATAATTGTTTTATTTATTGTTTTTGACGTAGTAGATACAGCAAACATAATAAGATGTATTGGTGGCACTAAGCCTTAAACAACTTTTTTAAATTAAATTTCAATTAATTTCCCTTTAAATAAAATTTTCCATGTTAAAATATTCGAGGATTAGAGATTCAATAAAAAAAATTGAGATTCGGATCCGAGAAATATAGGCTCATCACTAGTTTATTCCTATCAATATCCAATAATATTTTTTTAACTTGTATCAGTGAAAAATATAAATAAGTAGATATTTCTATCCATGAAATATATTGGATTAAATATAGCCTTATATAGCAATATGCTGTAAATTTTTATTTTCATTGTTAAAGGAAAGGGAAATTGTTTTAACAACTCATATTAAAAGCTAGTTGTTTGGTTCATTTAGTTGTTTTAAAGAAGCTTTGAATTTTTCTGACAGCTCGCATTACCTAAAAAAAATGTCTGTCTTACAAATATCTTTATAGTTTCTTGACGTCGTTTACCAACTTAAATAAATATATTTGTGATGCGTGTGTAAATTTTACTCTACTAATGTAGCTTTTTAACTGAGAGAAAAGTCCAAAGTAACGTTGAATGCACGAAATAACTGTGCTGAAACATTTAAACGTAAGATCCCACTTTTGAATAGTTGACGATACAGTCTTAATAAAAGCCTCAGATTTCCGTCGCAGCATTTGTTAATTTGTCAATGTTTCAAATATACTCGGGAAAACAGGATTCCCAATCATTCACTTTGTATTTACCATAAGTTATGTTGCCATTATTGAGTTTAGCAGTGGGCTAAGAGAAGGTTAGCGATTTAGTTTCCGACATATTTATTTAGAACAGCAGTACTGCCGTGACATCAGAGATAACTTTTGTTGCATATATAGTATCCCCTTCATCGATGGGCACAAACTCCAAGTGTCAAGTCTGGTTTATCAGTTATATATAGGTCAGGGTTATAATCCCTAACCGGTATAATGAGGGCAATTTTTTTTCCTCAATGCCCCTCTACCCTACACCTTTATGTATTTTTAATACGCTAATGAAGTAGGGATGAATAAAGTATAATTTAAGAGAAATGTACACGCATTTGCATGGATGAAGAGTGAAGAACGATTTATATTTTAAAATATTCCGTACAACAGATTGTATTTAAACCCCAATCTACCTATCACCGGCAAACCAGACTAGATGAGCTTGACATTTAACCCACTTTCTCATCAATGCGAGTTAATTTTGTATTAATTATATTTTTATCATTACGTCAAAAAGACTAATGACGGGTTAATGTAGAGGGCAGTCATTTTAGGGTAAATGTACACGAATTATCATGGTGAGAGTATGGTAAAACCAAATTATAAATCACATGTGGAAAGAGATATCCATTAAATTTTGTCGAGTTTTGAACCTCAACCCTCCTGTCACCAGTAACTTAATATATTGAGAGAATAACACCCCAAGACCACGTAAACCATCAATGCGAGTATTAGAAATCAAATATACTTTATTCAGCCGTTGACGTAAATCGAATTTCTTTCTCTTTAAACTCATGCCAACTTTATATGTTTAGGGTAGTGATAAACACCGGGTTTTATTGCGTCAGAACTATCTGGGTAGTACCGCATTCACCCGTTCAGTGGCCGCGAGACCGAAGGCGCTACTCTGTCAATATACTAGACGGCCATATATGGGTGGGTCGGGATTCAATCCCAGTTGGGTGTACTGAGGGGGGTTTTCCTAAATGGTTGACCAATAGCTCTCTCTCTCTTTCTCTCTACACTCAAATTCATTTACACCTTCTCCAAATTAAACCTTCCTCAACCCTAGCCCATTAGCGTAATAATTAATATGCATAAGCGTAGAACCCGAATGGGTAGTAAGACGTGGGGCTAAAATTAAAATACTGCATTTGGTAGACTTACTTGTGTTGACAATAATTTATATAAACACATTTCTATAGTAAGCTCCTGACGGGAAGGAACTTTTAAAAAACTAAACGCTTTTTTGTGTGTGTGTGTGTGTTCAGTATTAATAACGTTTCACTTTAGTATAAGTATTATTCTGTAGGTATTTATATGATCTATCAAAAGCTACAGCTTAAGATCACATGAATTGAAGTATAAATATGTGCAAAATAGTTTTAACTTTCTTAAATGTCAAAATGGTTCCTACCCATCTAAATTTGACTGTATAGGTATACACATTGTATTAACTAAATTAGGCTATACACCTTTATACATATAATATATATACTGTATATAAAGATATATACAAATATATATACAGTATATATACTGTACTTATCTTTATATATATATATATATAGAATCACACTCATGAGGTAGAGATTAGAAATATTTACTTTAGAGGAAATGTACCCATATTTTTGTACATAAATAGTGCTATTTTATTTATGGAAATAAATTCTTAGTACACCTAGCCTGGCTTCGAACCTTTAACCTCCTCCTCACCGACAAATCTGAACAGATTAGACTGGCCTTTAGCTCGTGTGCCTAATAACGAGGGTTTCAATTTAATCAGTTGTTCAACACCATAACTCAGTCGGTAGGTGTATTTCTACTAAGATAAGGGTTCCTGGTTCGATGCCCAACATGGCCGAAACACGTATCATTGGTGCAATGTGAGTTTACTCTTTCACAGTGATGAATTAACGGTGGAGGGCTGGATGTTGTGTCTGTTCTACTGTATATTTAAGTTAATCCATAAGATGTGTGCTGATATAATCAGTCGATTCAGAAAGAGCACGTTTATCACCTCAAATAAATTAATTGAACAATTTTAATAAGTTATTTTAAATTAACCATAAAATTACTGGTGTTATGAATGTTTTATTTAAACCACATCACTTTTTGTTTGTTATTGAATCAATGGAATAATTTGGTTAATAGTTTATTTTGTGTTTATGGAAACCATTTGATATTTTATTAATGTTAAAAAAATGATGTAGCTGAATTAAATTTGCTAACTAGAAATCAAACCACCTGTTATATACAAAAATATCCGCTACGACAAATTAAATTGTCATAGAATGGTTTGTAATCCACAGTGTCAACAATACCTTAACAATATTGTTTGTTATTCCTTTAAATTGATTTCGTGTTTAAAAATAAATGACACGGTACACCACACACACTTTCTCACTTCTTGAACTAAAAGTGGAAATATTTACTTAAAACTCGTAAGATAATGTGAAACGAAATAACAGATATTGTTGCAGAAACATAATGGAAAAAAGAGTATCTCATTTCACCATAAATCATATAATAAATAATATACACTGTTGCAGAAACATTGAGAAAAGGGAGCACCTCGAGCATAACAATCAACTTCTCATTTAACAAGACATCAATTAAAACAATAGATATATATTGAAAACTATGGGTTTTATATAACATATTTCAAATAAAAGTTTATTTTTATTTTTAACTAGCAGAAGTATACGGGGTTAGTCTACCCGTGGTAACCACTCAATGGATTACGGTTTTACCCCTGGCAATACTTTTATTTGCTTCGAACAGACAGAAAAAACTCTTTATTTTATTTATTCCAACCCAGTTTTTAATTAATAAAAGGATAAAATACAAATTTTCCAAATTTCCGCTTGTAGGTCCACAGGGACAGCTAATTTTTAAATGTCAGACCTTTGTGTGCTATAGTTATCGTGCGACTTTCATGGCGGACTTAAACACATTCTTTATTTTATTAATATAGATAGTCACCCACTTAGGTGGCCACATGGTCTAAGGTGCTACTCCCGCAGTAAGCTAGACTGCCGATGACGGGAAGATTGAGGTGCGAATCTCGGTTGAATGTACTGAGAGTGGTTACACACACTCTCTCTCACTCTCTCTCTTCACACAAATGCGGGTGCACTTCCTACAAATATAACCTTTTTAATCCTAAAAACCATCAGTGTAATTAGTACATTAGCAAGTAACGCGAACGGGTATTAAGACGCGATGCTAAGATAAAATATAGGAAGATAGCCCTATAACTATGCTATGAATAGTTATTTCGTATCTCAAAGAGCTGCGGAGATATTATTCAAATTATTTAAAGAACACTCTAAGTCAGGGGTCAGCAAGCTGGCTCCCGTAAGCACCATGGCACCCTTTTGACAAATTTTAGGCGCCCGCCTTATGTTGTATTATTTTGTAAATTTGTTGTCAAATAGTTTTGTTTGTTAAATAACAGGTTGGTTGTCGAGTATTATTTGAAATTAAACTTCTTTGTTATGTATTCCTCATTAGTCCTCAATTTATTATTTCATTAATATCTTCATAAATAAGTTTTAACAATAATCCCACTTTATAATATGCCTCAAAATTTGAGGCACAAATATTTAAATCTGAAGGGTGGTAATATTATAATTTATGTTTTTTTTATTACATTTAAAATATGTGTATTATCAACTTGTCACTAATAAATACATAAATAAAAGGTTAACATTCAAATGTAAAAATCGTCATTATTCTTGGGGCCCCCAGATTAAAACATATTTTGAAAAATAGCTTTTCATGATTAAAAGGTTGCCGACCCCTGCAGTGTAAGTTTTCTTCACAAATAAAAAATTAAGTCGCCATTTTGTTTGTAATATTATACAGTGCTTAGATACGATTTTAAATCAAAATTGTTTTAACCAATTTCGAAAAATAAAACACATGTTTTTATTCTAGTCTGATCCCTAAGTAAACTACCTTTTATTTTAGGATTGTTTTGTTACTTCCAAAAATACCTTTGGGGAACCTTAAGAAAATCTTAGATATTATCCACAGCCTGATTGGTAAAATGGTTCCGGTTCTAGGCCGAGATACAGACATAGGCGGATGGCTTCGTGGAAAAAACTTTTTCGGGTTTAGGGAGAGGGTCATAAAAGTTGTCATCCATCAAATTCTCGAATTCAATATTTTTTTATTTTTTTTTATTTTTACGATCACAATACTTCTTTTATTCGAGAGGCAACGATAAAATAAAAATGATGGTGAACTTACAATAAAAAAAATGTGACTTGTGGATATGAAATAATAAATTACTAAATTTAAAAATAGTATTCAATTCAATGGTACAGTGCAGAGTACAGTCATTTGCCCCGCTTTTATCTTAAAATATACATTTACTAAAAACTTGTAAGATTTGTGAAACGAAATAATATGTCTATACATTTTTGTAGAAACACTCCATCAAAGATCATAAATGAAATAATATACATTGTTACTTACCTACTCTATGGCATTGGGGACTAGGAACACTGTACCAGAAAAATTGAGAAAAGACAAATATCTTGGTCCGCTGAAGAGCATAAAAACCAAATTAATTTTCATAACTATGAATTAAAAAGTATATATTTATATATTTGCTTATAGCTCAGAGATTATTGGTTTTATAAAAATATATTCCCAATAAAGAATTTTCATCTTTAATAGTACTACAACTTTACAATTATAAGTAATTTAGTATTTCAAGAAGTTGTAAAGAAATTATAATAATTGAAATATTTCCCCCCCAAATAAATGTTCATAGTAAAATGAAGATTGCCATCTTGTTTTTAATGTTGAACACTGCCCAGATATAAAATTTAATCAAAATCTTTACTGTGAATTTTGAGAAAAAAAATTTTTTTTATCTTTTTGCTCTTCAGTAAACTAACCTTAAATTTAAGGTTAGGTATATAATTTCATAAAACTATTGGGGGGACTTAAAGAAAACCATAGGTACCAAGTTTTAGCCCAATCGGTAAAATAGTTTCGTCTATAATCCAAGATACAGACAGACGGCATTGCGAAAACCACTTTGTTAGTTTCAGGGAGTCATGAAACGTCGACATTAACCATCAAAATCTTGAGTTTGATTTTTTGACTATCACAATACATACAATACTTTTTCTCCGAGGTATCGAGAGAAAGTATAAAAAAATTCAACTGACAATACAAAATTACATCTCAAAAATGCTTATCAAGTGTCCAGAAAACTTTTCTATAAGGAAAAATATTGATGCCACATGATATGTAAGGCTTTTACTGGCTTTATCATTGGGATAAATATGAGGAAGGTATTAATTAGAAATGCGCCTGCATTCATCATGATAAGTGATGGTAACATAATAATTATAAGCCATGAGTGGAAATCACCTCAATATAACTGGAAGCAATTTGAACCACAACGCCTACATCGTTATCTATGTATTGAATCGTGAGTCGTCTGACATCTTAAGCCATATTAACACCAGTAAAAGAAATGGCTAGTTAATATTCCACTATAGATAAAAAATAAAACGTAATGCTTCTACATTGGACTCATTTACTACATCCATATCCTCCGCAAAGAGAATGAGGTAGATTTCTTAGGGTGTATATTTTTATATTACTCTTTCATGTTTAGTTCTAGCAGAATAAAATATTTCTGTTTCCAAACTTTAAAATTTATTATATTGATATAGCTGCTATAAAATACAAAAATAAAATGTTTTCAGTTTCCACTGAAAGGAAATTTAGAAAAACTGAAGTTTTTCTTGTGCCAGTTGTGATAAATCTTATTCTAGATCATTCAATTCTATCACCTTTACTCTAATTCCTTAACAACTCTGTGTATTGGTTTGGTGAGAATCTTCCCTGGAGCTTTTTATTCAATTTGAGAACCAAGTTCATCTGAAGTGTCTGTGAGTGTGTTTGTGTATGCACGCAGATATACACAGAGCATGCGCAGCGTTTACAAAAATATCTCTTTTAAATCTAGTTTTTTGTGTGTATTTTTTAATCTCTGCCTATTACTTACCTGTTCTGGTTATACTCATACATTATCATTTACTCTAGTATGGTAGGGATGAAGACGGAAGAATTTTAGATATATTCTACCGGCAATTACGTGGAAAAAGAGTGGGAAATCATTTAGAAAAAAACACCCTCGGTAGACCCGATTGGAATTCGAACCACAATCTCCACGTCATCAGCAGGCAAGTCCAATACGATAGGGACACCTTTAGACTATTCTGCTACTGAATCGGCTTGTAGTAGTGTTCAAATACTATAAAAACGTTACTCTACACATCCAAGTGTATTATTCTTTTGGTGTATTTAAATTACACTTATTGAAATCAGTGACTTGGAGGCTGTAGTTCGAATCCTTTATGTATGTACTTAGAGTGTTGTGATTTTCCTGAATGTTTTCCTACCCTCCTTACAAACAAATGCAGGTACATTTCCTCAAATTCTACC
Source organism: Timema poppense (assembly GCA_902141375.1). Taxonomy (NCBI): domain Eukaryota; kingdom Metazoa; phylum Arthropoda; class Insecta; order Phasmatodea; family Timematidae; genus Timema; species Timema poppense. Next base: position 107,295 of record CABFOV010001219.1, read on the forward strand.
TTATTCATCCCTACACCATTAGCATGATTAAAATGCGCTTAGTCCGGATAGGTAGTATATGGGAGAGAACTCTATATAAACAAATACATTATATTCGTGCTCGAATGATTAACTAGCTTAATCTAAAACAATAAAGCAGGATTCTGGTAGGAAGAGCTGTATCTGACAGCTATAATAGTTACTAAAACAACGTGGATATACTCATACACCAAGTCATGTATGTTTAAACTGTCACGTTTTATTGATTGCACCCAAGTACTATAATACTACACTAATTATATAGGAAGCTGTTTTAAATGTACCTACTGTTATAGGCTAGGAATTTGTATGGTTGAATTTAGAGGAAGTGAATCCACATTTTCGTGGAGGAAGAGTGGAAAACCATTTAGGAAAAACCACCCCGAATGAGATTGGAACCTCGATCTCCCCGTCCTTGGTAGTCTAGCTTAACCCTAAACTAGCGCGTTAGCTAACTACACCACCTAGGGGGGTTTATAATTGTTGAATGAATAAAATTATACTTGTGTTTTTAAAAGCCACTTTATTTACTTACTTACTAACTTACTCTATGGCACTAGGAACTCAAAAGTGAATTGCCGCACTTACAAAATGTAAGCAACATATCTCTATATTGAGCTAGCTTTATCCAGTCCTCCTCATTACACCCTATCTCTTTCATGTCCATTCTAATGTTACTTTCCCATCTGCGTCTAGGTCTTCCCAATGGTCTCTTCCCATTGGGTTTGCTAGAAAACACCCTGAACAAGATTCTATATTTCCCCATTTTTACTGCATGTCCTACCCTTCGTAATCTACGAGACTTGATTAACCTAACAATGTCTTGAGATGAGTACAGTGGGAACTCATTTCTAAAAAGAGCTTACTTCCATGATCCTACTGTAATGTTACACATGCAACCCTTGTGTTAAGAAAACAAAAACCACCAAATATAAAATAAAAGAAGTGAGAAAGTAGACCACTACAAATATTATATAGCTTTTTTACATCTAAATTATTTCCTCGAAAAAATGCAATGCTATCCGATAGCTTTGCTCAATCGTTGGAGTATCTTCTTGTTGATCTTAAGACCACAGATTCAAATCCCGGTAAAGAAAAAACTTTATTAGTGGGAGAATGGATTCGTTCCCTTTTCACTCGTTGGTAAAATATAGTTACGAGTCTTGGTTGCTGTGCTTCTACGTAAATTTATTTGTGATACCAAGTTAGCTATCTTCAAAAACACTATTTGAGAAAAATGAAATGTCACCACATAAATATTGGGAATAACTCAAAAGAAAGTGTTATTTATTTAGCGACATGTCTCCAAAACAGATGAGCTAAGAGTGAATTTATCTGAAGGGCCATTATTAAGAACTGTACAAGCACTTACCTTTAAGGATTAAATAAAAATACAAAGTGAATAAATATGACTAAAGCCTAGTGGAATAATTGTAGTAAGTATGGTTTAGTTTCATTTAGCATTATCTTTACTTCATTAGTCATATCCAGCAAACTTTCAGCTGATTATACTAATAGATATATTATTTTCTCTTGTATAACATTATATATACTTCATAAAAGTCAGGTACACTATCCTTGCATCAGATCATGTAGTAGAAGTTTTATCTACTTTTGTAGAGAATCATGTTTACTTAATCAGTCAGACCAACTATTTTTTCAGCTGATCTTGTAATAGAAATTATTATCTACTATTTTCTAAAAATACATAATTATGTACTATTTCACGGGTCCCTATCATCCACGGCAAAGCACGTCCTCAGGATTCGGATAGAGCATCCGGCCTTCAGATCTGGAGGGTAGCTGCAAATATATTGAATAAGCAGTTGCTGACAGCCGATAGGGGTGGTACTCCAGCTTGGGGCTGGGCGTAGGTGTGATGAGCTCTTACTGTAAAAAAAATCCCATCAAGAAACTGTAGCGTTATTTGCCACCCTATTGTGTATTTCCCTATATTTTTCTACTTTTTGTGAATAGTTTACAATTTATTTTCGTTTGAAATTAAGCACTCCAAAGTTCGACCACCATTTAACACGCTGTATTGCCGGACTGACAAATACTACTATTTAAATCCATTCAATAAAATAAAAGGACGGAAGGAACAACGTATAACATTGTTTTAAATAATTTAAATAAGGAATTTGGACTTAAGGAAGAACACTTTCCTTTTATTAAACATATTAATTATCTTTATAAGAAGTTTGTTGACTCTTCTTTTATTTATTTTCAATGTCGGCCATGATTTATTTCAACGCATGCATAGATCTGTAAAACAAGTGAGTGGCGGGTCTCGTGATTGTAAAAGAAGAAAAAGAGGAAAGATGTAAATAAATCCAAACTAGCACGCTTTTCAATTCTGACAGATTAAAATAAACATTTTAAACTCTTTTGTGAAAAAACATTGTTCATATTCATTGTCATACAGTTCAATCTTTATCTTAAATTTGCATTGTACTTGATTTTTATCTCTAGTCCATAGCCAACATTTTATCTTTTGTTTTAATATATTAGTTTTCTCTTTGGACTTGGAAGTAAAAAAAAATAGAACATTATTAAATTTGATTTTGGAAGACTTTTGGAGAAGACTAGGGTTTTCTTCCTCGGTGTTGATCTAGCATGAAGCAACATCTGTTGAGCTCTTAATTTAATTTATTTTTAATGTGAATTAATGGTTGTAAAGTAAAGTGCGAATAGCAAATGGAAAGCTAAGTATATGTGCAAGAGCCAGACTATTTATTTTTTTAAGAATAGTGGACGAGTTAACATTAATAAAGTGAAGCAAATTTCTGAAGTTGGTGTTGTTTCAGCATGGACTAATTCATGGGTGAGGTCAATCCAACACTTCAATTTTTAAATTCATATTTTATTTTATTTTATCTAAAGTCATAATTCATGTAAGAACTTTCAGAAAGACTATCTAATTCAGATAATTAATTAACTTTTCATTTTATGTATAAATATTAATTTTATTGGTTTTTTTCTCTCTCTTCTTTTTTGTCTCAACAATACTATTTTATTTTGTCAAATTAGAATTATAACTATCCGAAATTTCATAGGTAGGACTGGGATGTGGTAAAAAAAAGGAACAATAATACACTCACAAAAGTTCCAATAATTGTTATTTTATACATTTTTTATTGTAGTATAAATTACTACATTTTATTTCAACAATCCATTTTTATTTAAATTGCTTATGTTTTATGTTAAGTATTCTCCAGTGGTCTCGAATATTGAGAGTCATCGTGCCACTGTCTGAATTAGCCAAGGTAAAGGTTTTTTTATTATTACTATTTTTTCTCCTAGATCCTAGGAGTGGCACCCAACAATAACACAATTTTTATACATTTTGACATTAACTTTTATTAAGTAAACATATTATTTAAAAGACACTAAAAAATACTAGAATTATATATAATAAAAGAATGAAAAGTATATTTTTTTCACCGCAAAACAACCAAAAGCTTGTCATTGTTGTTCCTGGAGTAAAGTATTTCGGAGATAAGCTAATCCCCCAATCGAATCTCTGGGTGGGGACTACTTCGGGAAGGTCATGGGATAGTAAATCTAGGAAAAAGATTAGGATTGGGATGTGGAATGTTAGTAGCTTATATAGGCTGTGGATGCTACATTCAATGAGTGTTGAAGTAAGTAGGGTTGATTAAATATTGTGGCGATACAAGAGGATATCTGGTCAAGTTATAGAATGGTATAATCTGGTGAGTACGTTATTTTTCATGGAGGAACGGACACACATAGCTCAGGAACAGGTTTCTTATCCGCATAAAGAGTAGGTCCGCAGTTAAGAACAAGAAATTCACTAAGAATAAGATGTCACGGATAGTGGTAACAGGGACGCATAATACGGTCATCATCATTGCACATTGTCCTGCAGAAGACACAGATAACCTAATAAAGGATAGGTTATATGGGGACTTGTTTTACCAGTTACCAAATTATCACAGGAAAATTGTGATAGGTGGTGCAAATATAGGGAAGGAAGAATTATGTAGGCTTACAATAGGAAAAGAAACCTTGCATGACGTCAGAAAAGATAATAGAATAAAACTGATAAATTTTACCACTTCAAGAGACCTTAATGTGAAAAGTACTGGCTTCAAGTGTAAGGATTTTCATAAATACACTTAGATCTCTCAAGAGGGGAATACACATAATCAAATAGATCACTTGCTGATAGATAAAAGACGCCATACACGCCTACTCGATAGCAGGTCATACAGATTGCGATTCCAACCATTATTTAGTAGTAGCAAAACTTAGGAAACGTCTATCAGTAACAAAAAAAAGGGATATCATGCAGGCAAGTTAGAAAGATATGATAGAGAAAAACCTACAGATGTTGAATGTATGAATATATATCAAATTAAGATTTTAAATAGGTTTTCTGCCCCAGAGTGCTCAAAGGGTGATGAGGAAATCATGAATTCACAGAAACAATGGAAATCGTCAGGAATAATATTAGAAATGCAGAAAAGAGTGGGATAGGTTTTCGCAAAAGATTAGGAATAAACCATGGTTTGACATCAAATGTTCCAAAATAATAGAAAGAAGGGAAGTAAAATTACATTGGTTAGAAAATCCTAATGTGTTGAGCTTAAAACACATTTAGCAATGCAGAAAGTAAGGCCAGTGCCTTATTCAGAAACAAAATAATAGAGTATTTAAAGGTTAATGTTAGCTGGATGGAACAAAATAGCAAAAATAAGAATATCAAGGAACTTGAATGAGTCATTAACGGATACAGAAAAAGTTATTAGGCTAGGGCCAATTTAGTGAAAGATGATAATAGTAAGCTAATGGCAGATACGAGTGAAGTTTTGAGTAAATGGAACGAACACTTTGAGAATATTTTGAATATTCATGAAGAATACGAATTAGTTGAGAGTATCGACATCCATACTGCTGAACAATTAGTCCCAGATCCAAGTAATAGAGAATCTCCATATTCTCTATATTCAATTCCAGCAGAGTTAATAAATGAAGGTGGTGAAAAGCTAATAATAGAAATTCATAAAATGGCATGTTCAATATGGAGCCATGAGGTGTTACCACAAGAATGGAAGGGAGGTATTACAATACCCATTTTCAAAAAGCAAGATAAAACAGAGTATAGTTATAGCTATAGAAGTAGTTCAATATTCCCACCATGATCTAAGATTTTATACAACATAGCCTTAATGAGATTGATTCCATAGGCAGAAGAAATAATTGGTGCTCATCAGTGTGGATTTCGACGAATATATCAAACAACGGATCATATTTTTACCACTTGGTAAATATTAAAAAAAAAAAGTGAAAATACAACATGAAGGTTCATCGATTATACAAAGATTTTTAAAAGACCTGTGAATAAATTAAAATAAATGATTTAGATTAATTTTTAGTTAAATTTGAGATATACAAAATATTGTCAAGCTAGTTGAGATATGTTTGACTTCTACGCGTGGTAGGGTATGGGCTGGATGTCACTTATCAGATACTTTCGAAATACGCAAGGGGTTAAAACAATACGATAAACTTTCCTCATTACTTATTAATCCGTCCTTAGAGTGTGCTATTAGGGTAATGTAATGAAGTAAGGGAGGGTTGACCCTAATCAGTACATTGCAGCTATTAGGATAGGCAGATGATTTAGATTTGTTAGGCAATAGTATGGAATCTGTTAAAAGATATGCAGACATTTTACTAGAGGCTAGTAAGGAAATAAGTTTAGAAGTGAGTGCTAAAAATACTAAGTAACTTATATGATCACGCATAGAACAAAAATTAAGGTCAACAATTTATAGATTACTGTGTACAACATACATTTAGACAGGGGTAATAGGTTTAAATATTTAGGAACAATTTTTAACTAGCAATAAAGATATAAGATTGGAAACTAGGAAAGTAATATTCGATCAGTAAGTTGTTGATATCTCGCCTGTTGGCCAGGAAGGGGTGTAAAATTTAGAATATAACAAACAATAATTTTAACGGTTGTTTTCTATGGGTGTGACTCGTGATATCTTACCTTGCATGACAAAAGTAAATTTAGGGTGTTCGAAAACAGAGTGCTTAGGAAGATATTTGTTCCAAAAAGAGATGAGGCTACAGGAGAGTGGAGTATTTTAAATAATGATGAGTTATATACCGTGTACTTATAAGAAGACATTGTTAGGATAATCAAGGCTCTTAGATCACGATGGGCAGGACATGCAGTGTGAATGGAAGAATCTAGAACCACGTTCAGAGTATTTATTGACAAACCCAATGGAAACAAACCAATGAGAGGATAACATTATAATGAACCTGAAAGCGATAGGGTATAATGAGGTGGACTGGATAGAACTAGCTCAAACTAGGAATAGGTGTCTTACCTACTTTTGTAAGTGCACCAGTGAACTTTAGAGTTACTGGTGCCACAGACTGAGCTAGCAAATTCAAACGTTTGAATTGCTTGTGCAGTGAACCACGTGGCTTATCGTGAAGATTCGTAAATCTTTGATTGTATTTGCAAGCTTGTGTTTGATCGAATTTCTATGGGAGGATTTGTAATTTAATTAAATTGCTGGACTTTTATTCTTAGTCAAACAATTTACAAATTATAATTTTCATATTGATAAATACACACATCTTTAAAGATTAATAATTATTAAAATAATATGTTGAAATAAGAATTAGTCAACTTAATTTTATAAAAAAAATGCTTAACTTATTCTGTTAGTGTTTTAAAACTTAAAATCTTATTTCTATAGGTCACTAAGATACTGTCAGGTATATTCATAGCTTGTTATATTATTTAATAAACCATTAAAATGCAAAATGTTAGTTTAAAAAAATATGATTGGTAAAGAATCTTGATTTATAGCTATGTATGCAGTCATAATGTCATTCCTACAAGTGGTCGCATGTTATAAAGTATCAGGCTCACTATGTACTGAATTAACGGTTACAACGATTTTAAGGTTCTATTCTCAGTTAGATACACTTTGGGAGGTTTTACATATTTGATTTTTAAGTGTGGTTTTCCAATACCTTTCCTCCTGTGCACTTTCTTGAAAACTTACCTCCTCATCCGCATACCAGTCGTTAATAAATGTAGAGTACCACCATTTATCATAATATCATATTTTTAAAGTATGTCTATTCTTCTTCGTATAAAACGGTATATTTACATGCTATCATTGATAGATTTTATCAAATTTGTATGATTATAAAGATATATTTGAAAAAAATACACATGTAGAGTTTTCATTTGTTACCCGTTGGTATGATTTAATCGTTGATTACGTACCAAAATGTAAGATCGTAGAGCATCTCAAAGTGAGTTTTTTGTATACATTAAGATTTGTCAGTCATCAAATTGATTATTTAAACCTACATAATCTCTAGAAATAAATATAAATAGTATTTCAGAAACATAAACTGTAATTTACCATCAATTCTCCTTGGATTTGAAGTTGATAATTTTCGTTGTTGATCAAGTTAGACAGAAAACAAATTGATACCATATTCAAAAGTAGGCCTTCAATACACAATATATATTGAAAACAGAAACATTGCATTCATAATTACTTATCATTAATTGGCCTTCCACAAATATTAATGTGCATATTCAAATAATTTATTTTAACTTCATTATTTTAATACTTGAATCTGTATCAATTAATTATCTATAAATTTGTTTCGAAAAGGGTATCGCTAAATACCTTTTTTTTGGCTTGTTATTTCATTTTTATATGCACCAATTCTTTACACCCGTTTGTGCTGTATGCGTATTTAAACTAATTAGGTAAGTATGAGAAGATTAATATTTAGTAAATTACTTCCACATTTTCTTGGAAAGCTATATAAGAAAAAACAGCTCCCTGCACCATATCTGGCTTCCAGTTCCTACCCCTCCGTTACTGGCAAAGCAAATTTAACCATATTAACGACCTAGCCTGCGTGCTCGCCGATGCTAGTTAGTCTACTCTTAACAAAATTGACTCAAATCACTTACTTAAAATATAGACATGAGTATTTTTATTGAGATTCCAATTTAATTTCAATATACAGCAATATTAAATGTAATTCATATAAACACATTTATGCATTATTATTTTTCATCCAGACTATCCAATAGTGTGGTAAGTATGTGGAATATATAATTTATAGGAATAATATCCAAAATTGCTTGAAGGGAAAGAGGGGAAACGATTTTGGAAAACTAGCTCAGTACACCCATCCGGGATTCAAGCCTCAACCTTTCCATCATCGGCAAACCAAATAACATGAGACTTAACGCCTTTTCCCACGTTCCCAATGTTATGAATATTTCTCCTTTAAATAAGTGTTTGTCCTATAGTATTTTAAAAAACTGAACAAATATAATGGTTAAAGAAAATACAGATTTGCTTCTATAACTTTAAGAACTTTATCGAGTGTTGTTAAAACACTAGTTGTTCTTTTAAGGAGTTAAATGGAATTAAAAACTAATACATTCTACCATTTTATTTGAATAATATTGTTTGTGAAGTAAACCGCTTCACTAAAGATTGTCTCTGAACTATTAAAATATTTCACATTAAAATATGTAGTTTAGCAAATGTAAGAAGCTTTGTTTCACTTTCCTTTGATTTATCTTTTCTTTAACTACTTATTATCTATTCATGTGATTTGAATGAATATTTTGAAACATATTTTGTCAATGTCAGGTACTAATCCCATGAACATGTATTCAAAATACAAATCTATCCCATTTGAGTACAATTTTGTTATTTTTTTTTTCTGAATAAAACTGTCATGGCTTATTATAGAATTGTTATTAATTATTGTATTTTGTTTCAAAAAGAGTTATTAGTAAAAAATTATTTGTATTTTACTTAACATGGCTTGGTCGTATATTATATACTATTTTATGCATAGCATTGATTGTCTTAGCCAAAATAAAATCTGAATCTTGGAAAATTTGAATTTAAAATTATTTTATTGTTAAAACCAACGAATGAATTCGTATTCATTTAAGTCATATTATAATAAGAGTGATTTAAAATATCATAGGGATTAAAAGTACACAAATCTACATTATAATAACTTATTTTTTTATTCACAACTGGCCAATTAATTCTACAAACTGATTGATAACCTCAATCAATCGAAACTGTTTACGATAAATTCGTTGGTGACTTCTAAACTATAAGTTAAATAGTAAAATCTACGTCTAAAGGGTAATAATATATTTCCTTACACGTAAGGACTCGTTTGCCATATTTCTTAGAATTAGGCGTAAAAAAAGAGAAAGTAATGACCAAAAACATTATTAATTTCATGAGAGTAAAATTCTATTTTGTAAAATCAGAATCTAGGGTTCGAATCCTTTCTCGATATAATTAGACTGTTTATTCCCTAAAACTCTGTCTACTCTCGCTTCATCTGAAAGAGGGTACAATTTCTCTAATCTCTACCTTTCTCATCCCTACCAATTCTAGTAAATAGGTGGATAGACAGAACGGTCACATGGTTCACCCAAAGAAAATAAATTGGAAACGTGATTGTCAAATGTGGCTGTTTCCCTTAAAACGATCCAAAATTAGTTTTATATAATCTGGGTGCAAATAATAGATTTAAAAGAGATTAATAACAGGATTACATTTTGTAATCTTACAATAAATATACCTAATACTATCATTTTGAATAGCATTTTTTTAATGTTGAATTTTAATGATGGTGTTTTAGAACGTTTCACCAAATTTAAATTCAAATTGGAACTCCTAAAAAGCTGATATAAATAATATTTTGTTAGAGGGGGACAGTAAAGAATTAATGGATTATATGAGTTGAGGTGATATGATTTATTTCATAAAAACAATGCTTGATAACCAAATGGGTTGAACTAAATATGAGTTTTTGGCTTTATAAAACCTCGTTCAAAGGACATATTGACAGAATAGGATGTGAAATACTGTGTGTTTATCAATAATTTGATTTGTTTATTATATTTCACAGGAAAATTAACACGTTGGTCACTATTTATTTATTATTTTTTTGCTTTAGTGATGCAAAGCTAAAAGAGCTTCATACATTACAAGAAAACTAAAGTGTAGAAGTATCCACATTTTCTTACATGTGTTTGGTATATTATCAAATGGCGAGGAAAGACCACGTGGCTAGTGCGTCTGCCTCTGACCCCAGAGACATGGGGAGCATATGTAATAACAGTTAAGACAGTAAAAATCTTGGATAGCCTTAGGAAGATTAATGGTTAGTTCAACTATTAGCAACCCTGACTCGTTTTAATAAAGTTATCTAATTCCCTTTCTATGTTGTTTCTTTAGACTATTATATAGCTTTAGTTAGTGCCTCTCAAACTGCTACTCGCGTATCTCTAGGGTAACGCGAATGATTTCAAGGGATATGCGACGTACCATTGACTTGTATTAAGCTGGGTGCCCACTTGAGGCAAGAGGCAGTGAGGCACGGCAAACCATAGTACATCAGGTATTCACTCATTTGCCGTGGCAATTCTAATATGACGAGTGCAACATTTGTTACAGTGAATCTGAAGATGAAGTGTGTCTGTAGCTCTGTGAGCTCAGGAGGAGGAAATGCGAGAGGTTATAACGTGGGGCCGTGAGATCAAAACCACCATATCTATGTTTGATGAGCACCATCACCTATTGCCAGACCTCTTGATAAACGCAAAGGAAGCTATAAAATAATTGTTACTGTATCAATAACTATTTTACGAGCTATTTAATCTGACTGGTCCTCTTACTTAACGCCAAGACACCAAATTCCATTAAGCCATTACACCTGAAGAGATCTACCCGAATCCTCCCAGAGATGTACAGAATGATCCTAATCGAATATTACTGCGCCTTGCTCCTTCAACATGGCAAGGGTTGACAAGGTAACGCAAGATACCACGTCTCCAGAAGTTTCGAGACTTATCTGACAAAGGAGTGGCAAGCTGCAGTAAGCGCCGTTACCAAAGAAGTCTCCGGAAGCTATGTGTGAAGTTCTCTATGAGTCGCCTTGAGTTGCGCTACCCCGCTTATGTGTGCTCTTACCCTAAGGTAGACTTGTAATGGGCTACTGTAGTCACAAGTGTAAATAAAATGGGTTTTTCTTTATTGGGGCATTAACACCGTGGTTATTAAAGATTTAGTATGACAGGAAGTGTGTATACGGGTAGTTAGTTGCCTTGAGATAAGATTGAAAAACCACCATGAAAATCACAATGTTGGAAACCACCCCTACTACAACCTACCAAACATTTTAACCTAGACAAATTCAGACCGTCTGGACCATAGTCAGTTGTACGACCCACTACGCTAACCTTGCCACTACACCGAGCTTTACATTTTGACCAACCCCTTTTTGACATACTATATTTTTTAAACTGGATAAGGATGGATTTTAGTGTTTGCGTGAAACAAAATTAAGTGAGATTTCATCAAACTCTTTGGTAAATTACAATATTTTACTAGATTCCATTATGGATATAATAACTCTGGACCTTTGTGAAGAAATAAACCATTAAAATAAAATAGGGCCCTATTAAGTAAGGAATATTGCCCCCGTTAAAAGCCAATATAGTTTTTATATGTTATGTATTACTTTTGGGGATTTACAACAGCCACGCCTCACCCATGAGAGAATAACGACGTCATGATAACCGTTGATTATTTTCATAATTAATTGGTGAATACCTATCTTTGTAACAGTTTTCTATACGCATGGTCTCTTGCGTTGCCATATCATGTTTATTTGGGGTTGTTTTTGTGCTTCACGTCTTGCCACTTGTTTGGGATGTTTTAATATTTACACTGTTGGTTTAGGGATGAGAAATATGACCGCATCTGCGTGAGGGGAGGTTGGGAAACTATTAAGGATTGAAACCTGTGTACAGCCGACTGGGATTCGAACCTCAATCTCCTCATCATCATCATCACTCTAGTACAGTTCAAGAGTGACGTCCATTTGACCACTGATGCTGTTTGACGTATCATGTTCAATTTTTTTTAATTTTAAGAGTCCTTTTTGTTAAAAAGGCTATTCACTTTAAATTAACATCAGTGAACCCGCGTTGTAAACGTCAAGCTCATCTAGTATTTTTTTCTACTGACGGTAAGTTAGGGTTAGAGTGCCACCTGTATATTCTAATGGTATTATTTTCTAATTCTTCATCCCTGACCAATTTGGGTCCACTTAGACAAAATTATAACTTACTCATCCCTACCCCATTAATGCAAACATGTACCAGATGGATGAGGCTTTTCCTATTAAAAAAATGGGACTATTTTATAACGCGAGTGTGAGGGAAAGTTGAGATGTAATTCATCTTGTAAAATTGGTGAAAGGGTGAAATTGGAAAAGTAGGTAAACATAAAGTGACTTTGATTTAGGGCAAAATTTAAGGTTCGCTGCGAGAGAAATTGCCATTGAATGAGCAGCTCTCAGCGATAAAATGTGCATTCTGATAGATATCAATGTTACAAAATCTACTTTCACGTATTCATATGTATAAAGTAATGTGATATGCAGATTTCAATTTTTATAGATACTATAGACGTATTTAAAATTACATTAATTATATTAGCTTGATATTTTAAAATATTGTTTTAATCAAAATGCAGGCGAAAGTTCTGAACAGTTAAAAAGTTTAAATTTTAAGTTTAAATTGTTTTTAAAATGTGGGATAAAATAGATAAAATCCTTTGAAACAATCTCACACAATCTTAAAATTTTCTCTTGTGAACCTATTAAAGAATGGTATTATTTGATATAGGGAGGATAAAGATAAGTTAATAACTTTTTGCTTTAATCTTATAATAACAAATCTTTGTGTAAAAGTTCGTTGATTTTTGTAAACCTTAAACTTGAAATGTTTAATTTTCCACAAACCGGCTAATATATTAGCCTACATTTTGTTGAAAACTACATTAAAAATATCAAACGACTTTTTAAATAATACGCGATCTCTAAACGTCTTGACGCGTCTTAATGATCCACTATGTGACATTCTTAAAGAACAGGATTGTGTACACGAAATTTCGCTATGGGTGCTACAAAAAACAATTATGACCCACCGTTGATAACCGTTTGGCAAATTTCATTAGGGGCGTTAATGCTCATGTAATATCATCTCTACGTATAACCTGAACGCGTGGTGGTATATCAACACACGTCCTGGCTATACGCTAGTAATAATATCATCTCCAATGATAATTACTACCATACAAAGTTATTTTGACCCTTCACTATCAATAATTTAGTGTTGTATGAAGCTGGTATTCGTGACTAAATGGTTCTAATTTATTTTTTTAATTTGGTACATTGCATCTTAATACTCGTCCAACCCAACTGCATTTAATTACGCTTATGTGGTCATGTAAGACATGGCGTGAGAGAAGATTTTTTTTTTGTTGGATCACGATCAAACTAATAATGTAACGATACGTAAAGGTTGTCTTCGTACTTTTAAATGGAATCCATCAATATGCAGTTAACTTAACGTTCTCTCAATCTCAAAATTGTCTAGACGAAATTCCTTGTTAAGTAAATGGTACCACGTGTTTCTGCTAGCCTACCATATTGCAAGCAACGTGGATACGGCTATTTAGTACTTCGTGTGTTTGCAGATTTGGTATGCAGATTAATTATTCGGTATAGTTAGTTTTTCCACGTTTCGCAAACACTTAAACCGTGTAGCTCCTATTCTATAATTTCAGTTAACTTTTATTGTAATTACATGAAGCCTACCCATTTCAGTGGACGAACAGTCTAAGGCGGGTATGGGCAAACCACGTCCTAGGGGGCAAATACTGGTCACGGTATAATTTAAATGTGTTACGTTGTGAAGCAGGCTTTTTAGAACACAACAAAATGTATTTTTATAAAACTATGCCAAATTCAACCTTTACCAATTTGGTAAATCATGTATAAAAATACATGGCATGGTTTGCATCCTCGTGTTTATTCCAACAGTTATTTTCAACCCTGTAGCTGACTTACTGTTGTGCATCTGTCTTCTCTCTTGAGAATCATCTGACAGTTTAACCCAGATTTAAAAAACATGCCCTAAGCTTATTCACAGTTTCACTCATCTCACACCCCACCTTATAAATCTTCTGAACGAACTTAGACATATACAAAGCCACTGAGGTGTATACATTATAAATGTATTAAACCTATTCATATTAGTCTATTATGTGTGCTTATCAGTTTTTTTAAATGAGACTTGAGGAAAACTTAATGCATACAAATCATTGGCCTACCAATTATTATTTTTTAATTGAGCCCTTCTGTAACTAAGTTTGCACTCCCTGGTCTAAGGTGTCACTCTAGTGTTAAACTGGCCTGCTGGGGATGAGATTAGGGTTAAAATCCTGGTCGGGTCTAATGAGAGTGGTTTTCCCTTAATGTTTTCCCATTCCCCTTTCACGAAAATGTGGGTAGACTACCTCTAAAAAGCTTCCGTTCTATTTCTGACCCCTTTAAAGTAATTATCATATATGCGTAAAACCAACCTGAATAGGAAGTAGTACGCTGTGATAAAAAAAAATTATAATTTATGCCTAATCAGCCTTAAATTCTTGAGTTCCATTTTAATGAGCAATTTGTTTCCAAAATGGCTAAATTCATTTTCTTTGTTTTTCTAGAGTTGCTACGTTAATTTACGTGAGTCCCTATCACACAATATGTTTCTTCACGTTACGCGAACGTTAGGTTAATCGTTATCACACAATTAGGAAAACCACCCTTATTACATCCGGCTGGGATTTAAACCTTGATTTTTTTGTCTTTAGAAAGCTTGACCCAAAGAGATTGACACCTTAACCCACATCCCTACCAATGAGAGTGCATCTAAATAATCGACTTCAAGTCTAAGATAAACTGGATCAATTGAAGATGGTATCTAAGTTAACTAAAATAGCTCTTTGGTTGTTCATATTTTCAGACAATTCTAAAATAGCTTGGAGCTGCCCTTAGTTATCGTACCACAATGCATTGATTTTAAACCAAAATAACCTTCGTAGTCTATTGTAATACATTTTAAATGGGTGAGCTTTACAAGAAAATGCACTTAGGAAAACCATGTTCACACACTTTGAAACAATTGGCTAATTGGGGCTTATAAATATTTCTTCCGAAGACTGTGCCATTATTATTTAATTTTCAACACAAAAAATCAGTAAGAAGGTAAAATGGGGAGTTGGCTAATTGACAGAGTGAAGGAACGCGAAAACATTTAAACTTTTAAAAGAGTAATAAAAGTCTTATACTATGTCAATAGCAATAAACTTTACACGTGATTTTTTTTCGACCACGTTTACACGCTAGTGAGAAAGCAATACGTCCACCTTTCTCTTGATATTTCTATAATAACCCTGTGTTCAACAAATTAATACAACAATACAAGAGTACATACTTTCTCATAGCTGAGAACAACATTTTAAAAGATTTGTTATCAGTAATCTACCATTAATAAATTACTATCTGCAAACCAAGAATACAGTGTTTTTACTTTCTCATAATTATCTAAAGCAATGGTTTCCAACTTGGGGGTTTCACCGACTTGGGCGGGGCATGGAGCACTACCAAAAGGGGGCGTAGAACACTTAGTAAATAACGTTAAAAATCAGCTAAGAATTGAAGACATATTTTCTTTTAATCCCTTTTTCAAAGTAAGAAAGTTATTTTTATCTTGCAGTATTGCCAACACTCTCTGCCAGATTAAGGGACCAACAGAATGTAGGACGCTCGTATGTATGTACATGTTTATTTTCAAACGCGCAAGACTCATATTTGCCCCCCCCC
>CABFOV010001220.1:0-29300 GCA_902141375.1 Timema poppense
CAATTAAGACTCGTTATTACTAAAGAAATTAATGTGTTTACATAGTTACAAGCATCAGTTCTAAGCTCGTTCAGTTGTTCTAAGCAAACACGCTGTACCACCCCTCCCCTACAAACAGTAATAGCGGTTTTACATTTATCTCAACTTCTAATTTATCTCGACAAACGTTGACAGCTCTCTCTCTCCCTCTTTTACTAGGCAATTCCATGATTACTTAGGCGTATCGACTCAAGTTTGGTATCCAAATGTACTTCCAAGAGTAAACACAGTGTACTCCGTTAAGATTCATCACGCGTCAGTAAGTTAGGTAGATATTTTATGTACTTTTACACACGAGTGGTTTGGATTACTTGCCACAAATTAAACTCTCCTTCATACATTTAATATAGGATTTGTGTAAAATTAATCCCGAAATTGGGTTATATTATTAGATCTCCTAGCGACCTATTAAATATATCCCAATTTTCTTAAGAATAAACATATATGACAGCTAAAAAAAAAAGCTAGATTTACAATCACAGATTCATACATCAGATCATCTCCTGCAGCTGTTACTTTTGATAAATATTATCAATAGCTATAAAATAGCACTAATAAAATAGTAAAATGTTATCAATTTTGCTGCAGGAAAAATGTATTTTCCTAAAGGCTTTTTCTATGTTAATAAGACTAGCTTTTATTATTTCTAAGGACTTATGTAAAATAAGCAAATGAGTGGATAGCTCTTTGCTACATCATTTAGTCTCAATGTTTGGAGAAAGTTTGAACTGTTGTATATGAAAATAATAAAATATTTGTGGTAAATTTATATAGTTATGTCAGGTCTATATTTATGAGAACAAAGTGTACATTACAAAATTGTTTGTATGTGAAGTTTTTCACGATAATTTAAATATTTGTACAACATAAAACTATTTATAAATAGTTAAACGATGTGACGACCAAATTTAATTTCAAAGACAGCTTAAATTAGGTTTGACATACAAATTAATGGAACTATTAAACGTTACATTTACTGATGGTAAAGTCTCCCTTGAGAAGTAAAGTACCAGAGGAATATAACTTGACATATAATGGAAGTGTTACTTTTATAATGGAGAAATTTAAATGTTTGGGGAATTCGAGTAGTGAATTGATGAAATAAATAGGAATGAATTCTAAAACTTTACTCTCCTAATATTTTAAAAGAGATGGAAAATAAATATTGAGTAGCCAAATGAAAAATGTCACCATATTTATTTCACAATTGTAAAAAATGACTGATATAGAGCTCATTTCTTGATTTATTAATATAGGCTATTGAAATATATTGTAACTGCTAGAATGATCAGATGTTAAAGAGCCCATCTCGCTGCTAATTAACCTGGAAACGATTAAGCTGAACTTAATTGAACAGCGATTTTCTGCATTATTTATTTGACAAAAACTAAATTGGGAACAATTTAATATAATTTTTATTTTAAATAGGTATTTTTGAATTTCATTTTATTTTTTAGTATCTTAAAGTAGAATACATAAAACCCCATTAAGACGTAACGTCTGGTTTAAGCTGTATTACCCATATAAGTTAGGTACTATCCGTAGGGTGAGATGGACTCTCAAAAAGTTTTGTTTGACATTTTTCATTATCTCAAATAATTAATTAAGATGAACTGAGGCTATAACATCCTCAGAAATTAAATCAATACGAAATTCGGTCTACCTTTGTTAATAAGTTGAAAAATCACAACTTTGTTAATATATTCTATTAATAAGTAATATAAAAAATGTGTTACCACATATAAATGGAATAATATTTCTACTACCCGCTTCGGTGACCGCATGCTCTATGGCGCTAATCTCGTAGTAGATTAGACTGACAATGACGGGGAGATTGAAGATGGAATCTCGATCGGGTGTACTGAAGGTGGTTTGAACAAAATAATTTTATACTTTCCCTCCACAAAAATGCGGGTACATTTCCTCTAACTATAATCTTACTAATACCTAAAACTATTACCGTAGTTATTACATAAGCGTACACTAACGGGTAGTAAAACGCGGTGCTATAAGAAATTATATTAATTTGAGAAATCCACAAAATAACACACATATTTCAATTATATTAGAAAGTCATTATGAATATGTAAATAAGCCGTTGAAATTAAATACCTTTCAAAATTAATCAAACTAAAATGCGTAAAATTGTATGTATTTTTTTAAGGAAAATAAAAAACTACCTTTCATGTTTTTATTTCCATAATGTAGAGTTTAATAAGGAAAATAAATAAGGATCCAAAAAATTCACACCTGTGGGGATGCAGACAACGATGTCAGTCTCGTACGAAGTATTGGTGACGGGGAGGTAGGTGTCTCGGATAGGTAAACTAAGGCGTTTTTATTCATAAATAAGGAGACATTCACACTAAATAATACCTTCTCTTTCCTCACTTTATTCGTGAACACTTTTTAATATACTGGAAGGAAAATAAAGTTCGGGGTATAGGAGGGAGGAATTGTCCAGGAAAATCAATTAAAATATTTTGAGTTAATTGTTGAAGATATTCTTTACAAATAACTGGCAAATAGGCACTTTTTTCCGATACCCCTATTTCCAAAAATTTAAATCCAAGTACCATCTGACTACTTAGCTATAGCTAAGTCAGTAGCACGTCTGACTAGAAAGCTAATAGTTCTGGGCTTAATTTCTGGCATGGACTAAATAAAGATTTATAATTCATGAAATTGGGACTTCCCCCCTTTACAGTGATGGATTAACGTTTGTTATAGACTAAGTTAAACCTCGATTTTATTACGAATTGACAATTGGAATGGAAATTGGGGGTGGTAGTGGATTGGGCACTTTTATGTAAGAGATTGGTGGATTGGGCACTATCGATTAGACTAGAATAAGTTATAAACAGGTGAATTAGACACTTCAGAGTAGAATGTTAATTGGAAGTGAATAAAATAAATCGCCAGCAGGCTACAGTTCAGCATAAGCCTATCAGCTGAACACTAGCCACTCCGTAAAGTATGTCTGAGGCAAAATTAATTCTTAGTGAGAGGGGGAGCAAGGTAAGGCTAGGATCTTTGATGTTGCTTTAGGTTAGGTTAAGCTAGTGCTCCATCAACCTTGGGATGTAAATGTTGGTGGTAGCCGAAAATTGGACTTACTTTAGTATTACTACAATATTATTAACTCTATACAAAAACAATCTCTCAACCTGGAAATAAGTGCTTTTTTAAGAAAACGTTCATCTTTTATTTTTGCTACGCATCTCATTTCTCATCTCGATGATACATATTTTATTACACTAATTTAGAAGGGATGAGAAAGGAAGAATTAAAAAATATGTACTCACATTATCCTGGAGGGAGAGTGTAAAACACTTAAAAGGAAAAATAGTCTCAATGATTCCGGCAGGAATTCAACCCCCAACCTCTCCGCCACCGGAAAACAAGACTAGGAGGGGACTAACATTTAGTCCGCGCCAATCGGTGAGGTTGGAACGTTCAACTGAATGAAGTATAGACTACAAGTGAGTGCATTTGGCTTAGAGGCATGTACAGTCCAATTTTCAAAGAAAGAGCCTTATCTAACAACTATAAAAGCTAATAGATATACTTACACTTATTCATACGTCAAGTCGTGTGATCTGCAGCTGTCACTTTTGATATATATATATATATATATATATATATATATATATTATATTTTAACACCTCGTATTACTGCCTGTACTCGTTTGTACTAACTACGCTAGTGAGTTTAGGGATGAGAAAATCGCATTTAAGGGGAGGAAGAGTGTAAAACTATTTAGGAATAATCACCTTTAGTACACTCGACCGGGATTATAACCCCGATATCCCTGTCATCGATAGTATAGTTTATTGAGATAGCGAAGCCTTGGACCATGCGGCCACGGAATCAGGCTTAATAGATATTATCAAAACCTATGGGATATTAAAATGTTATAAATTTTGATCTCAAAAATATGTTTGTATTTTTTTATACGACCTTTCCTATGATCTCTCTATGTGACTTTGTAAATCGTGTGCTGATAATAATTCGTGTGTTTCCCCAGTAAAAAAACCTACAAGATGTATAGCTACTAGCCCTTTCTACTCCATCAACTATTAACTTATTGCTCCTATTGCTTTCAAGTGCTCTACATATGATGAAAACAGACTGTACCTTGTTGGATGTGCGAGTCACCGTTTGACGAACTGGTAAAATTGTAGGGGAGGGGGGATGTCTCTAGTTACCCTATTCTAACGAAACCCTCCACAGCCTGAAGATAACTTCATTCCAGCCCACAATCACCCAACCCCTTTTCTCCTCTTTCATAAATCCTATGAAGGTAGAAAGGGATGAAGATGTTCGTCCTCACCCCCCTTTTCGTCACCTCCTCCTCTCCCTCCACCTGCTGCGACGCCCTGGTCGTCGAGTAGCGCCGGCCTGCTTGTTGTTGTCTCTCAAGTTAACACCCGTAACGGCGGTGTCGCGGAGCAGTCAAAAAAGGAAGATATAGTTCAAGACTTTCATCATTGACGATAATTTTCATAATCGAGAGAATGTTCTTACCAAGTTATGAAAATAGTGTAGAGGTGATTTTTACGATTATTATTTTTCAGCGCATGCTTATCGAGAATTTCGTGCTCTTTGGGTGGTGAAAAGAACTCAAGATTGAATGTAAGGTTAGGGGGCATTTGAGTAATACGTGAGCACATTTTTGGCAATTTTGGACCTCCTATTCCTCTTTGTAAGCAACAATAAGCAAACGCTCGCCCCCTTCCACCCTTTTCTGGCACGTTTGCTTACGTTATGTTTATAGAATTTGTTTCGTATCTTTTCATGGGAATAACCATTATTTTTCATACAATATATAATTTACTGGTAATTTTTGAAGTAGAGCTGTAAATCAATGATACGAAATAATTCCAATAAACAATGTTTTTTGGTGAATTTAAATTTATTACACTAAACGGCTACAATACTTTTTTTATGAAATTGTAAAAAATTTAAAATTGTGTTTTGCACTTAGTTGAAATCATAAAAAATATTATTGTGTGTCCATTTGGGATGGCTGGGTCACTGTACCATTCTTTCCCGTCTCTTGTTTTGACCTCCCTCCTCCTTGTCAGAAAACATAGCAAAGCTCAAACTTCCCTAACCCCTAAGTTACTTACCTAATACTTGCACACCCCCTTAGCTGAGGGATACTCCTTGCCCATTCCGCTCATCTGAGTTTTTACAATAACGAGTAGGTATTTATTAAACATATAGAATTAAATTTAGAGGAAATGAACCCGGGTTTGCGTTAAAGAAGAGTGGAAAACTATTTAAAAATCTCACTACACCCTGCCAAGGTTTAAATCCTGACCTCTCCATTTTCTCGCTACAAGCAAACCAACAAAGACAAGGCTAACGGATTTATTCCTATTTAATTGAATGGTATATTAACATTATTTTTCACCGCGTCTTGCTACCCATCTGGGATATGAGCAGTTTGGTTACATTAATAAGATAGGCATGAAAAAGGTAGAATTATAAAGAAAATGCATCCAAATTTGCCTAAAGGGAGGTTGAAAAATAGTATTATTATTATTAGCACCGCGTCTTACTACCCGTTCGGGTTATACGCACTTACGCTAATGTGTAATGGTAGGGTGAGGTGATTGTGAGATGAAATGGAGGACCTACAGTTTAACGTGGAATCCGAACCACGGTGGAGGCCTGGCATTCCACACATTGAAAAATAGTAAACATTACACTTAGCACACCCAGCTAAGATTTGAACCCCGGCCTCTTCGTCACTGGAATACCAGGATAGATGAGCATGGTATCTAATCCATGTGCCCATTGATGCTCGTCTTAACGGTTGCTGTGTTTGGGTTAGAATTAAGTTATGAAAAACCTTTAAAGTCAATTGATAGTAACAGGACTGTATCAGCATTCAGCACATTAC
Organism: Timema poppense; assembly: GCA_902141375.1. Classification (NCBI taxonomy): domain Eukaryota; kingdom Metazoa; phylum Arthropoda; class Insecta; order Phasmatodea; family Timematidae; genus Timema; species Timema poppense. The sequence goes on from CABFOV010001220.1 coordinate 5,952, forward strand.
TTACAAACAAATTTCTACTAAAATCACGCATTTATCCGGAAAAATCTAACCGTTGGACCACTGTCTGTGCAGGGAGTCTAACTGGTACCAGAACCGATAACATAAATTAACAGTTATTTTTTAAGAACCCGAGCAGGATACCTAAAAATAAATTGCCCAAGAACCAGAACATGAATTTGAATATTTGTATATCTATCTATCTATCTATCTATCTATCTATCTATCTATCTATCTATCAATCGTAGGTGACCTGGCGGTCTAGGGTTAAGGTGTCAGACTTCTATGCTGGCGGCCGGGGTTCAATCCCCGGTCCCGGCACAGATTTATCTGATTTCCAAACCCTTCCTTCACCTCTGACAAGAAGTGTATTAATCACAGCTTGTGAATGTGAGGAATGCCAGGCCTCCACCGTGGTTCGGATTCCACGTTAAACTGTAGGTCCTTCATTTCATCTCACAATCACCCTACCATTACACATTAGCGTAAGTGCGTATAACCCGAACGGGTAGTAAGACGCGGTGCTAATAATAATAATAATAATCTATCTATCTATATATCTATACATCTATCTATAGGCTCCTAAAGGTTCTTATATTATTTTTAAAAATAACATTTTATTCCCTTTTATCATGTTTGTTTGGTCAAAGTCCTTTGTATTTTTTATATAGATGACTTTTAATATGTTGTAAATTTATTTTATTACTTACGAATTTTATAATTGTAGTATAAATATTAAATAAAAAATTAAAAGAACTGAAACCAGAACATAAACATAATTAAGAACCAGAAAGAACATGAGCTTTCATTTTACTCTAACCGGAACCTTAAAATGATTATTGGAAGAACCGAAAAAATAATCAGAATCGATAAATATTATGGTTTGACTCCCTAGATTTGTGGGATGATAGGAGCTTAAACAAAAGTATTAATTTATTTTATACTCCGGGCTGAAACGAACCATGATTCCTTGGATATTCAGGGTGGTTTTCTTAATTTGGTACAGCGAAATATCTTTATAAAAACGCATTTCAGAAAAAAAAAAGTTTCGCACAAAGTCGCTTGGATTTAAAATGCTGACATAATTTATTTTTTATTTAGTGGACATCTTCAAGGTCATTTCAAGGTCTACTATAGTTTTTTCAAATAAGACCCTGTATTTTGTTTTATCGTAGAATCGTATTCTACGAAAAGAAAACAAGCAATTTTTGTATGTAACAATTTTTTACATGAGGTCTATATTTGATGATATTTATTGAAGTAAAGAAATAGGTATGATGTTTTTGGAACGGATTTAATTTAATTTTATTGCCTACTAGATTTGTAGAGTGTAAACAAATACGAGAAAACCGGTCTCACAAACGAAGAACAAACCTATTTGCCTTTTACACCAAATAAAAAGTCCATCTAATGGTCGACTAAACAGGATACATGATTACGCTCGAAAAATAAAATGTATCCAAGTGCGTGTTTCTGCATTATTCATTTTACAAAAATGAAATTAGGATACTTTTTTTAAACTAAAAACTATTTCAAAAGGTTATTGTATTACTTTTAATATGGTTTAAATTCCACTGGTTTATAATAAAGACAACAGAAAACCTCATTCCGATGAGACGCTTGGTTTGAGCTGTATTACCTATCTAAGATAAGCGTTATCTGTGGAAGGAAACGGCCTCTTATAAGTTTGTTTTTAATCCAATGCATCTTATTACCATATAAGGTTATCCGAATATTTATACTAATAGAGCATAAATGAGAAAGCTAAAATTTAGAAGAAATCTACTCGTATTTTAGTAGATGAAGAGCGGAAAACAAACTAGAAGAAATCCCCCTAATCACACACAACCGGGATATGAACCCATATCCCTCCGTCATTGGTAATCCTACCTGTTGCGAGAGTGATGCCTTTGAGTAGACCATGCGACCACCGAAGTGAGCGGCTCTTAAACTTATTAGATATTTATAATATGGGACCGTCCCTGATACATTAAACTCTTAAGATGAGCTCGGTGGTCCTGGGGTAAAGTTCTTGCCTCAGAACCCGATGTTCGCTTGTTCAAACCCAGCCTAAGTCAAGGTATTTTATTGAGTGATGAACATCCGTAACACAACTTCCTTCGGAGGGGAAGTAAAGCCGTCGGTCCCGTGTCGATGGTGGTATGTAAAATATCCCTGAATCTTCAAACCGTGGTTCCAGCCTCCGCCTCGGACACAGATTCAATACGTGTAGCGGGACAAGCCATCCATCACAAACGCAGTACCAACAACCACGAGGAGGACCAAGGTGCGGCCAGAAATGGGCGAAATTGCACCTTTTGAACCCTCCTGAACAAGATTAAGGGGAATACAGGAGGTCCAAATATAACAAAAATATAACGGGTCAAAAAGGGGCAATAGGAGCGAGTGCTAGGAGTTCTTTGCTTTGATTGTCTGTAGACAAACATTCAAAACTCAGACCCCGCAACTCCTACCCGTTGCGGAGTTTAATAAGAGAACGGTCTATCTCCAGAGATAGTTAAAAGAACGAAAATTAATCCCCCCCCAAAAAAGGTACACCAAAATAAGGACTCAATCACCAACACAACATAAAATAAAATACCTAGGATATTGTAGATTAAAATTATGAATAAGAATAGGAAAATGTTTTCAAGTTGGTATTTATTTAACAGGCAATCAATCCTTTGAGAAAATATATAATTGATATAATGTGACAAAATTGACATTTACGAAATATTTGATACATCATTAGCGTATGCAAGCAATATATATGTATATATTTAGGGAAAACCTGCAGGGTTTATATTATTAAACAAATTTTAATCTTTTAGTAAGATCGCCTTTATCATAAATTAACCCAATACTGTAAAATGGCATTGATCACTTAACAAACAATATCTAGAAAATTAGTTACAAGTACATGTGTTACAAGAAAATAGATAATCAAATAAGTTATCCTTAGTTGGATAATTATAAAAAGTATTTCTCCTAAACATTTAGAATATAGACCTATACAACACTTTAACAAGCCACAAAATATTTACTTTGAATTTTACCCAAATATTTACTTTCCTTTTTTTTTATTAACAATTATACCATTTTGCCATAATAACAATAAATTGCAAAATTTAATGTTGAGACGTCATGGATAAAAAGAACTATCATTTAATTTTAGAAGCTTTACTGAACCCATGAACATATTTAAATTTATTATCAAGAGACCGAATAATACAATATTACATGAGATTCAAGATCGACTCTTTTGTCAATGGTAACCTATCGTAAACATCCTAAAGTTTATTGTCGACTTTTTTTATTATCGAAGAACAAAAAAATAAAAAAATAATCGATCATCGTTATAAATGTCTCGATTGTGTAACTAATCGACTTAGAAGTGAAGTTGAGCGTATTTTCAATTATTATTAATTTAAAATAAAATGACCGGAAAAAATTTTGAATAAGAAATTTACATGATTTAAATAAGAAATATTAATGAAGCCGAAAGGAAATTTTGACCTTACATTTTATATTAAATCGAAGCTAGAGCTTCTCCTGCTCCCAATCCGATCTAGTCCAAGAGTGACGTCTGGTCGCTCAGACGCCATTATATATTCAACGCAACCCAGAAAAAGAACGACAGAAAAAAGGGGTGGGGGACACACATGGAATATTCGGGAACCACACACGCGCATGAAAATATACATCGAGAAGTATCTTTACAGTTCAAAGCTCCTCCTAAGCTAGGGGTGAGTAGAACCTCTTCACAACAAAAGATCTTTGGCACAGACCGATTGCACAATCAAGGGCCAGTATTATATCCAACGCGCGGCTGAGTAGGTGTGTTTGGTAGTAACTCGCGTTAGTGTTCCCTGTTGACGCCGGCTGCAGTATGATGGGGTATGTTTATTTTATTTTATTTGTACACTCATATCGCTAAATGCTACACTTTGACTCCACTGCCCATACTTGTTTCGCTCTTGACTGCTCTACTCAGGCTACTTGCTGAATTTTGCACTTGTATATGCCATATGTTACCGTGCATATGTATTCACTGTGGTTTAGTAAATAATTAGCTTCTGGCCGGGTTTCTTTCCGCCGGTGGCTGTCCTCCGTGCCATTCTCCGCTTCTATATTCCTATACAGCAGCAAGTACAGTAGCCCCAGGGCTTCTTTGGTGCTGACTGACAGCTTTGAAAAGTTACCAGACCAAATTATGTATCCCTACGCCGAACCATATGATCTGCAAAAACATGTATTTAGCAGCTGTCACTTCTGACAGTAAAAATTTAGGTATATACCTAAATGTTGACTGTCAGAAGTCAGCTGTGAGCTGTCAGTCAGCACCAAAGAAGCCATGGGGCTACTGTATAAAAGTGAGAGAGGAGGAGACTCGGGATTCAATATGCAGCGGGAAGGGATCTCAACAACATAAACATCCCCAAAACATAAAAACTAATGCAATCACTCGTAAAATGACTCGTAAAAGATCCCTGAAATATATTTTCCGGCAAAATTTGTAGGCTCTTTCTCACTCGCTTCTGTGCGGAAAACAATGGATAACTACAAAACTTCACTTCACTAATAAATTGGCTTTTTGCCAGATAGAGCGGGCAGGCGTCACTAACCGGCCGATGGGCTGAGTGCGCGTGCTGATTCGGTTGGATGAAATAGCACATCATAACCAAGCTTCAGTTTGTGTATTCAATTATAAGTCCAAACAAATACTATACCGCGTGCAATTTTGTTGGGAACTATTAGTGACGGTCAGAGAGTCGAGTTGGTGAGCTGGCGGTCTAGGGATAAGGTGTCGGACCTCTGTCTTGGGGGTTCGGGGTTCAATCCTAGGTCCCGGCACAGATTTATCAGATTGCCAAACCCTTACTTCACCTCTGACAAGACGTGTATTAATCACAACTTGTGAATGTGTGGAATGTCAGGCCTTCACCGTTGTTTGGATCCCACGTCAAACTGCAGGTCCTCCATTTAATCTCACAATTACCCTACCATTACACATTAGCGTAAGTACGTATAACCCGAACCGGTGGTAAAACAAGGTGCTGCTAATAAGAATAACAACAACAAAAACAATAATAATAATAGTTAGCCGACCAGATAGTCAGTTGATCTTTTCATTAACTGGTGTGCCTCGCTTGTTACTACAAAATATTAGGCCTATTGCCAATCATTTTGAAATTTTATATTCATATCAATATTTAAAAGTAAAGTAAGCATATTTTTAATATTTAAATACATTAATTTAATTTAAGATAATAGAAGTGATTGTTTAACATAATTTTAATTTTATTTATTTATTTGAGCTATTTAAATCCGCGTTGTATCAGGACACGAGAATTTCCATGAGTAAGTGAGAAAGGCCCTACTAATTATGATGGAAAGGTATTTTCACATAACTTACAGGGTTCTTTTACATCCCACAATCGACATGGGACCAACGGCTTCACTTCCCCTCCGAAGGAAGCTGTGCTACACATTTCTATCGCTCAAGAAAAATCCGTCGACCCTTGCTGGGCTTAACCCAAGGGCACCGAGGTCGAGAAACACTGTAAGTATGTGGGGTTGGTGTGCCAGTAGAAAGATCCTATCCTTCTTTTTCTGTAAACACCCATGAAGTGCTATTTTTCTACCTGAAAAAATAAAGTGGATTTATTAAAGGAAAAATAAGTCAAAAGCGTCGCAACATTTCTCCTATCACTTCAAATAATAAAAGCAGCCACTAAAAACTTAAACTAAACCGAATCAACCTAACGCCATAAAAGGAGTTTAGATCGTTTTTGTGCTTCGTGATGACTGATATATAAGTGACGACTAAAGGATAAAACCTTTATATAGTACTTTAGGTCGATAGTTCAACAAGCCAAGACAATAACTAGCAAAACTGCACTGAACTTGGAACTTGGAAAATTACTTCCCTAACGCAACTATCGTATATATCTCAAGGATGTAGCTAACGAATTACTTCAAATCAGTAAATATAGGTTACACTTTACCAACATGGCTAGTAAAATTACATCATAATAGTAACTAAAAAAACTACTTCTTGATAGTAACTAGTGGAATTACTTTTGAACTTTCACTAGCATAACTATTTCATGACAGTGATTAGTGTAACTACTTTAAAACAATACTAGTGGGGTTTCTTCACAACAATAGCTGGTGAAACTACCTCATGATAGTAGCTAGTGGAACTACTTTTTAATTCTCACTGATATAACTATTCAATGACAGTGACTTATGAAACTACTTCAATACAGTAACCAGGACCTACGTAATTACATTAACTAGTTTAAACTGCTTCAAAATAATAACTAATGAAACAACTTCATGATAGTAGCTAGTGGAACTACTTTTAAATTCTTACTAATATAACTATTCAATGACAGTGACTTATGAAACTACTTCAATACAGTAACCAGGACCTACGTAATTACATTAACTAGTTTAACTGCTTCAAAATAATAACTAAATAAACAACTTCATGATAGTAGGCGGCGGAAATAATTCAATATGTTAACTATCGAAACTATTCCATGACAATAACTAGTGCAACTACATCAAAACAATAACTAGTGGAACCACTTCATGATAGTAGTTTGTGGAACTATTTATAAACTGTTACTAATAAAAGTAATTAATTACAGTAACTGGTGGAACTGCTTTAAAATGTACTAGTGGATCTAATTAATGATAGTAGTTTTTGAAACTACTTCAAAACGGCAGCCAGTGGAATTATTTCACTTGTAATACTTTCCCCCTAAGGGTAATGCTCTTAGTAGTTTTTATTTCAGCAACAACGTTGCAGCACTGTGCTACAAAAATAATTCTAAACACACTTTTTGGGGTAAACGCTTCAGAAAATGATAAAGCTCTGTTCTTTAAACTGAAAATTAAGAACTATTTGTTTTAAGATAATACTAAATTCTTATAAACTGTACAGATTAAATACCATTTATAGACCTCCAATAAAGCGGAAACATCTTGTTAAAATTAACTCTCTTTATTGCAAGTAATTAAAAAATAGTAAATGTAACTTGAGGCCCGATGAAGAAATTTGATTAGAAAATGGTGCCTTCGCAACGACCCTCCAATAGTTAGTTAATCTCCCGCTAAACCCATTGATACATTTAGACTCATTTAATGTACTTGACTCAGTTGTTTTGGAAAACTGATATCGACAATTCAGAAGTGCAAATGGAGTAGTTAGAAATATGGTATGGAAAAGCACTTCTGGTATTATTTTAATATTTACTCAGATTCTCAGTTCCCTTTGTTCGAGTAGTTAGGGAGGTTGGTCACTCGGCCTAGGGGCACTGGTTTTATCTCAAAGGGTGCCTAAAATCATGTAATATTTATATAACAGCTTTATTGCTTGGATGCTCAATCGAAACAATGTCTTCCTACTAAGTTACTATCTTAGAAGTATAAGAAAGATGATATATTCCTATATTATTAGCACCGCGTCTTACTACCCGTTCGGATTATACACACGCTAATGTGTAATGGTAGGGCGATTGTGAGATGAAATGGAGGACCTACAGTTTAACGTGGAATCCGAACCATGGTGGAGGACCTGGCATTCCTCACATTCACAAGATGTCTTGTCAGAGTTTAAGGAAGGGTTTGGTAATCAGATACATCTGTGTTGGTACCGAGGATTGAACCCCGGACCCCCAGCAAAGAAGTCCAACACCTTACCCCTAGACCAACAGATCACCCATATATTCCCATCAAAGCAATTAAAAAATCTTATATAGATCCCAGCACATTAAAAAAATTAACCGGTATAATTGGGATCTCTCTTTTCAAAATGAACAATTAACGGATGGGGTACTGGGTGCTTTGTCTGTTCTTGAGTTAAGTTAGTAAGCCGTTCTGATAGAAGCGGTAAGTTAACGTTAAATACCCCTGATACAATTTAATTTTTGCACCGCCTATTACTACCCTTTTGGGTTATACACATTTGTCCTAGTTAAGATAATGTACTCGCATTTGCGTAGAAAACCATCGAGAAAAAACACTTTCAGTACACCCGATCGGGGTTTGAACACCCTTATCATCCGTCATTGGCTGTCCAATATATTGCAAAGTGATACTTTAGGCCAGTGATTGAGAGCATTTTTTGGCCCCAACAGACTTACAAAATTATTATAGGTCCTGCGATCACTCATAGTTTCTCTACTCTAATCCACTCTCCCCCTTTCCACCATCGTTTATCTTTTTATATTTCCCCCTCAAATTCATTCTTTCTTCAATACTCATGTCCATTGCTATTTAGAAAGAAAATATAGAATAAATAAAATGTGTATTTCTAAATTAAACTACCAACTTTATTTATAAATATTATAAATTTCGTAAAAACTATATAGCTTAACCATCATGAAAAATAATAACCTTGGATACTTCTGAACACTGGCTGGTTGCAAAAAACAGGATTTTCCCAGTTCAACATCGTTGTGGATTGTAGTGATTTTAATTTACAATGTAGCAGAATAAATATGATAAAAGAACTTCCTGAGATTTATCTTTAACACCACAAGGGGAAAACTAGTTTAAACTGTATCTTGAAAATAGTTCTAGTTTTATAAACTTCACGAAACTTCTTGCAAACTCGGCTCTAAATTTATCAATAACTTCATCAAAATTATTAACCAGTCTTTTGATGGATGTATAGTGTTTAAAATCTCTTACCTATTTCTGTAGCCGCATAGTCTAAGGCGTCACTCTCGTGTAAGACTAGACTGTTGATGACAGGGAGATATGTGTTTGAATCCCAGTAGGGCGGTTTATACAAATTGGTTTTACACTCACCTTACAAAAAAATGAGAACACACTTTATATTTATTCAACCTTCCTCATTCTCTCACTAGTGAAATTAATATATATGCGTGTAACATGAATAGGTAGTAAGACGCGGTGCTAAAAAAATCTGTTTTATCGGTTGCTTAAAATAAATTTCAAGTTTCCTGAAATGATTAAATCACTGAAAAAGGTTTAAGACTTTTTTTCTTTACCGTGTAGTTCCAAATTTAGTCCATTTAACCGTGCTATCAACAAGGAATGCAAAATATATAAGTCATTATGTATCCTCCATTTCTATGTAGTAAGTCATATCCATTTTATTTTAGAAACATCTTTTATTTGGGGAAGCATCTCTTTAAATCGCAGAGGGGCTTTGCCTTTACTTAGCCGGCGAACGAACACCCATGCGAATAAGTTGCTCTCCAAACTGAAAGCTCATTCCTTTTGTAATATTTCTAAACAATTCCCATTTTTAATGTCTGGGTGCTGTAAACATTTCTTAAATCATCCTTAGTTACAATCTTCAAAATTAATAATTTTCCGCAAATAACTGTACTCTGAAATTACAGAAATTATAGATACTATTTATCTTATTGAAATAATGAAAGAAAGCCCTTATAAATGACAGTAAGTGGATGAGCACTATCGATGGTTATGCTGGTTAATTTTTGGAAATATCTTTACTTGAATAGTCGTTGAAGCTCCTTCGCACAAAACCGCTTAGTTGATTAGATTCATCAAGATTTATCTGATTAACAAACCCTCCCTTCACCTCTGACAAGACATCTTGTGATTGTGAGGAATGCCAGGCCTCCACCGTGGTTCGGATTCCACGGTAAGCTGTAGGTCCTTCATTTCATCTTACAATCACCCTACCATAGCACATGAGCGTAAGTGCGTATAGCCCGAACGGGTAGTAAGACGCGGTGCTAATAATAATAATAATAATAATAATAATAATAGATTAGATTCATCCATCTGTGTGATGTTATGAAAGAAAAGGATTCTATATCTGCCTTAAGTTGTGTTACTAAATTTGTGACCATAAGTTCGAATAAACGTGTCGTAGTACACGTTGATAGTTGTACAGAATAAATAGAGGTAAATATTCTCTCTCTCACTTTTCCTTTGCCTATTAGACACATCGCCACTAAGACGGCAACACACTATCACCACCGATTATGATCAATAATGGTTAGTTTGGTAACTCTTAAATATTACGTGAAAGAATTTAATATATTTTAAAGTTTAGAAGAGCCAAAGATCAACTTTTAACTGCGATGTAGTTTTATTACTTGAAATTGCCATGCGATCGACCAGTCGACCCTTGACTTAGACCCTTCGACTACCGAAGCAGTTGGTAACACAAATAATATTGCTTAGCTAGAGTTTATTTTCATAAGAAAAACCTTATGTGACAGCTAAAAAGGTAACTTATATTTTCATACATACATACATCAGGCAATGTGATTTGAAGCCGTCATGTTATGATATATAATACCAATACCTACAAAATAACATAAATAATATAGTACAATATTATTTATATTATGTTTGAATTTTTTAATTAACTACCACTCCTAAAATAAGGATTATTAATAACTTAATATCAAAGGGTAGGAAGGATGAAATGCACTAGCATTCGTAGGTATAGATAAAGGAAATACTACATCATGAAAAAAAAAACTGGCTTAATAGTTGGGAGCTGATTCTTAGGCACCAAACATGTTTAAAATAGACAGGAAATTAGGCATTAAATATGATATTCAGGCACCAGAATAGGCACTTAAGGGAGGGGGACACAATAGGCAATATAAAGTCGATTTAATACCTAACTACAACATATTCACATTGCTGTTTATTTTAGCACCACTTGTTCGGGCTATAAGCATTTTATGTAATAATTATGCTAATATGTTAGAGGTTAAGATAGTGAAATTTAGAAGAAGTGTATCTGCACTTGTGTGAAGAAAGAGGGGAAAACCATTTAGTAAAAAAACAACCTTAAGTACACCTGACCTAGATTCGTATCCTTCATCGGTAGTCCAATCTACTGCGAGAGTGACACCTTAACCCATACGACTATTTAAGCTGGTAATATATTGTTGATTAGCAGATAATGCTCTAGATTTTCATTGGTGAAATGGGTTATATTTTCAGACATATTTAAAAAATAATTAAAAAAAGAGTTCTACTTTACAAGATGTCAAGGGCTAAAATAACAAATTTGCTGTTTTCGTAGAAGTTTGAATTTCTCTCCCTCAAAAGCATGCCGTTTCCTCCCAAGATGTCTGATACTGCTACCATTATCTTCGTTCACCCGATTAACGCCCATCAGAAGCTATTAAACAAATGTAGATTTTAACACCTACTCCAAACAAGTATGCCGCAACTTAAAATTTTGACGAAACTGGACTCTCTCTTTCAGCAGAAAATTCATAGAGAATAAAAAAAGAGAGGCCAAAACCGAAACAGGTGCGTTAAGGCACTTATTCATAGAATAGGCAATTATAGGCATTATAAATAACATATTTTACTCTTAATAACATTAGATGCGTATATATTTCTACTGCCTATGTTTTACGACCCAGGAAAAGCCAACATCCTGTCCCTACTTATTAGATTGGTACTTTTGAAATCCCGACCTTCCGAGTGATAGTCAAACATTCTGGTGGTGAGCTAGCCCTGTCGGTTCATGTATTTATTGAAATGCTTAAATACTCACACAATATAATTATTTAAAAGAGAAACACAAGTGTGTGCCACAGAGCTAACTATATTATACCGGGATTGATAACAAGAAAAAATGGCGGTGACGACTCTATTTTTTTGTGTGTGTGTTCTAATATATATATATATATATCCTCATATCGCTAGTCGACGAAAGAGAGGCATTTTCATAGTAATTAGGAGAGAGAGGAAGTGAAGTGAAAAATTGAATTTGGTACTGGTATGCTCATATCATGGACTTTTAATTTTTATTTAAAAGGTTTCTCATGGTAGAATTTGAATGGAATAGTCTCACGCCTTCCAGTTACCTGCATTCCGTCATATAGTGGAACGAATTCAATGAAACGCTTGAAAAATATTGAGAGAGTGATAATTTGTAATTATTATTTGGTGTATGTTTCAATTTAAAATATATTTTTTTTTAGCGCCTCGTCTTACTACCCAATATATTATGAAGATAAGGCTATAACACCAACTATCAACTATGATAGATGTCTATTATTTAATCCATCACTATTTGGTATTGTGAACTGTTTGAAAATAATACCTTTTTTAGAGTCTTTGATAAAAATCTAAAAGTTGATCAACAGTTGATAAAATACACGTTTTAGGATACAATTTTTTGTGTATATTTTTGATTATTACGAGCACCAAACGAACTTTGTTGTTGATGATTAATCACTCTAGTGTCTGTATCGGTATTGTCTAATCAACATAGAGTCAAAATTTAACAGAAAGGGCTTATATAATAGCTGTATATAAGTGACTATATCTACGTTCACGTATTCATACGTCAAGTAATATGATGTGCAACTCTCACTTTTGAAATGTATTAGAACTATCAATACCTATAAAATAACACTAATAATACAGGGATATGTTATTAACTCTAGCTGTAAAAATTATATTTGTGGTTTCTAAAAATTTTCCTCTAAAAGTTGGACTGTAGTTTTATGTAATAAATACATCTCTTACAAATCCAACTTTTAAAAATTTCTGATTTTAAATATTTTAACGAAATTAATTATTCCATTACCAACCCGTCTATCCTAATCGGTAAGCACAAAAACAAAGAGCTCAGGCTCATCTTGTTCGCTGCTAACAGAGGGGTCATAGTTTGAATCTTGACTGGGGGAAAGTGTTTATTCCTCAATGGCTTCCCATTACATCTTCTCCATTCTCACCTCACTAGTGTAAATGTACAAATAACCTGTACGTTTATTTTTGCACCGCGTCTTCCCAAGATTTGAGGTGTGCAATGTGGTTTCATGCCAGGTAGAGGTTGCTCGGACTATATATTTGCATTGAAACAAGTGATTGAAAAATGTATGACAGTCAAGAAAAGGTTTTTTCGTTGATTTGGATAAAGCGTATGATCGGATGAATATGAGTATGTTATGGAATGTTCTCAGAGAGTAAGGTGTGGAATGTGGATGCATGGTTAGTAAATTCAATTGTGTTGAATGCTTTAAGTAAATCGTGCGTTAGAGTAGATGAATCTTTGGGCGAATGGCTTAGCACTGGACAGGGTTTTAGACAAGGCTGTATTTTGTCCCCATGGTTGCCTAATATTTTCATGAATAAGTGTATGGGAGTTGCTTGTGAGGACGCGGTTGGTGTACTATAATGAACAATGTGAATGTGAGATTGCTGTTAGATGCAGATAATGACGTATTAATGGCTGAAAATGAAAGTGACTTGCAGAATGCATTAAATTGTTTGAATGTGGTGACAGGTATAATTGATATTCGTATAAATGTTTCCAAAACCAAGGTGATAAGTTTTTATAAGAACGGATCAGGAAATGATTGTCAGCTTAGTATAAATGGAAAAATGTTAAGACAATTGAATGATTTTGTGTATCTGAACATACTATTCTGTAAGCATGTAAGGATAGATGGTGAAATCGACAGACGGGTGAATGAATCTCGACGAGTAGTTGGTTGTATGTGGACTACTGCAAAGAATGTAATAATATCTAAAGAGACAATGATAGCAGTATACACAAATGTGCTGACGACTACATTGTTTTATGGAGGTGAAGTGTCAGGAGAGACATAAGAGCAAGGTGAATGAGGTTGGAATTATGGACAGTCAGTAATGAATGGGTGCGGAGGGAGTGCGGTTCGAAAGAGAATACATCAGGTCAATGTGAAAGAAGCGTCTTAAGTTGGTTTGGACATGTTGAGAGGATGAGTGCGGATCGAGTGACGAAGCAAATAGAAAAAGGTAAAGTGTGTGGATCAAAAGGAAGAGGTAGGTCAGGTCATATAAAACATGGCTGAATATTTTTGACGAATGCATGAAAAAGAGAAACATTGAGAGTTTTAGGAATAAAAGAGCATGTATGACTCGGTGTATGGATATTGTTGAAGCGAAGGGAGTATGCAAGAATAGTGAAGTGGGGAGAAAGTTAATGAAGATGGATTAAGTACGAAGTTGTTGTTTTTTGAACAATATGCACAGTTTCTTTCCTACCCTGTAAGAGAACGGCGTGATTATGTATGTATGTATGTATGTATGTATGTATGTATGTATGTATGTATGTATGTATGTGTGGGTATTTGTGTGTACATGTATATGTGTTTATGCGTGTATGCGGGTATGTATGTATGTATGTATGTATATATATAATATAATATACAGTATGTATGTATGTATGTATATATATAATATAATATACAGTATGTATGTATGTATGTATGTATGTATGCAATAGTAAAATGTTATCAATGCTGACAGCAAAAATAGGTTTGTATTTTATAAAAGGCTTTCACTAGGAAAATTGGAATGAATTCATATTGAGCAACGAGTTACCTGCATCCTCACAATTTCAAAGCCTAGAAATTTTGAATTTATAGCTATCAAAAGAAATTGCGCAATATTTGAACGCAATACGACTAAAATGATCTTGCTCACAGCACGAGGCAAACTCGCATGTATATTTGCCACCCCATCTCCCTCTCACACGTCTTCCAACCAGTTCGGGACTGTTTGAACATTTATTAATGGGGTAAGAATTCAGGAAGGTAAAAATTAGAGCCCTCATTTGCGTGGCAGGAGAGTGTGAAAAATTTCGGTAAACAATATTTCAGTACATCTGGCCAGGATTCGAACCCCAACCTTCTCACCAATAGCAACCCATACAAGACGCCTGTGTCCACGTGCCTACCTTGACTCTCACGATTGATCCCTTAACATTATCATTAGTGGCCACACGCGCCTCACATTAGAACAAAAGAGGGAGTAGAATCAAACAAATTTAATTGTTTAGTTTTTATGAGGGAAATTTTAAAATAGGCCTTATTTGTTTGTGTTTGGGGGATAAACGTGGGAGTATCGAGTCTGTTAAACCATTCACAAGGGACTTTCGAATAATAGGGCTTTGAAAAAAAAACCAAGCGAGAAATATATGTAGAACAATACCATGGCGATTTATGCCACTTCCTCCCTATACACGCCCACACCCTACCCCCTGAAATCCAGACACAAATATAACTCCAGTGGTTGTGCTATTCTGTTCAATCCCTACACAATAAAGTACTTTATTCAATCAATGGGCTAGATAGAGACAATAAAGCCAAACAACAAAAATACGATGTTGTAGCCCTTAGCAAAATCACTTCATTACCTCAACATCATTTTGTTGTCATGTAAGTTTGTTCAGTATTGTCAGATAAAACAAGATTAAACCACTGGTTCTAGGCCTTCTGTAAGTGAAGCGAAAGTCCTTTAGAGGTGAAGAAGAAATAATGGTTTTAATATTGCTTTTATAGCTCTGTGCACTTCGAATTTTTACACCTATGACTTTTAAAAATAAAATTTAATGGTAGAAAAATAAATAGTAATAAACCTTTCTTTAGGTTATTCCGAAACAATAGTATATGTAAAATACTTTCACGTGTTATATATTACGTGTACACAAGATGCTACAAATCAATATCTCCGAAAGTACTGGTGATAGAAATAAATGTTTCGAGTAAATATTTTTTATATCTAGACGGACTTTTGTGTTGGTATAAAATATAAATCATGCACTTGGTGAACACACTTATAACAGGTCAAGATCACAACCATTTGGTTAAGTAATAAGGATAGACACGAGTCTTTTAAAGAAACAAGCTGCACTTACAATCCGTGAAAGCACGAAACACAAAATATGTTGGGCCTGTCCCGAAATAAATCCACTTATTTTATTCACGGTTCGACAATATATTTATAAAATGACAAATCGTGAAATGGGTCTAATACAAGGACATCATGTCAACATTTTTATAAATCCACAATAAGTGTTTTTGTAACCTGATCTATATTTTCATTAACGTATATTTTTGATATTGGAGGACCTAGAACACCATTGTGATATATATATTTTTACTCGTCTAAAAATCAGTTATAATACCGCGGAAGAATACACATATTGTTCCATTTAAAAAATGGTGACCCTGTCCTGAGCTCACCGTGTCCACCAATAACATAATTTATACCATTACATAAATAACGATCCCTTGACACAAAAAAAGAAGATGAATTTGAAAGATCTATTTTTATCACCAATACTTTCGGAGATTAATTTGTAACATTAGATTTTGTAGCACAAGGTTAGATTAGATTTTCCAAAATAAATTTATATTATTAAATATGTACTAAAGAGAGAGTTTTTTTAACTAACTACTTTAATTATTTATATTAGTTTTTAAAACGTGTACAAAACTAATTTTTATCAAAGAAAAATTAAAATAATATTATCTATTACTGTTACTATCATCATCATCATCATCACTAAGAATGGGTCTCACGTTTTTTTGTCTGTATTTCTTTTTGCATCTTCGTTCGTACATATTTGGAAAATATTAACATAAACGTAACCTGACTTTCTACCTAGATAATAAATACAGTTCCTCTAAGTACATTTTGTTCCCCTATTTATGAAGCATCTTGAGTTAACGACTACTCACGAGAATCCCAGAGTTATGCACAGAAACAAAAAGAAACGCCTCTTGAGTACTCACCACGTTAATGAGCTGGACAAAAGCGAGGCCGAACCGAACATCCACTTTCTGCGTCATGTTCTGCACCGGTCGAATGAGTTTGTTGTAGCCTCGGAAAAGGTCCCTGACTAGCCGCTCCTCGTCCTCCGAGCACCAACCTGGCGAAACAAAGTAACACATTTAATTCGTGAGTATTCATTTTTTTCGTATTTAATCATTAATTTAAGTAGTAGTAGCATAGCGGCCAAATTTACCATAAAATATAACTATTTCTACGGTTTTACAACACCCTAGTTTTACTTTGTTTGATTTTTACAATCACACTGAACATAATTTCTATTTGAAAGCTTAGATTAGAGGCTATACTATCCTATTTTAACTAAGTTGATAAGTGAAATAAACAAAGAAAATAGGGAGGTAATAGCAAGTGACCTTGTCACACAACCCCTAAACGGCGCCCCTTTTTAATTATTTTTAAAACTAATATATATTAAAATACCATCTGTACTGATACATACTTACTTTATTAATAAGATAAAATATGTTACTAGTAAATAATACAGGTTGTTTTATATGGAATTTATGACATTCCGCATGTAATGTTCGCCTCATGCGCAGAAGCCAAACAAGTCTACCTTTTACTTTGTCTATAATGCGATTTACAAATCTCATGCGTTTCTCGATCTTATGTTTATTAGTTTACCTGAGAAAATACATATATTAGCGTTGCTTAGATGTTTCATATAAATTCCTTTACTTACTTACGTGGAGCATAGGGTCGCAACAAAACTATGTCATTCAAGTATATTCTCTGCCGCACTTTTGATTTCGTCCCATGACATTCCGAGTAAACTGTTTTCTAGTGTATTAAATAGAGCTACGGCATGCACTGATAAGGAGTTCATCAGGGTTAACACGCACCTGGAAAACCGGGAAAGCACAGGGATTGGTTTTTTTGGGTTGGAAAAAACTAAAAAAAAAAACACAGAGCAAATTTTTTTGTCTGAAAAATACCAGGAAAAACACAGGGAATGTTGCAAGATATACTAAAAATACTGGACCGTTGTTAACTTGTGACATTTAACTGAAATTAAAAATATAAGTAACGCACTTAGATGTTACATTTACTTAAATTGATATGTTTAACTTCTTTTAGTCAATTAAATAAAGATTGAAATTAAGAATAAATAACTTGCAAGATGATTTATTTAGAGAAAGGACTCATTCTATAATGAATTATGAAGTCAATTAATACAAATTGTCTTTAATTAAGTACTTCAGCATTTCTAAAAGGTCATTTATAAGATTTTTACATTTTTTAATAATATTATAAAATTATTTTACCAACAGATAAACAAGGAAAAAGTATTCTGTGATGATTAAAATATTTTAAGCAATAACAGGTTAAAGGAGTGGCTTATAAGCAAATTGACTAGAAGATGAATTGGAAATTAGACAAGATGTAGTTAATAATACCTTACAAATGTTAACAAAGACAATTAATATTTATAAATCTTTAAATAAATTTGACGTAAAATATTTTAAACTTATATGAAAGATAGGACTTATCAAGTAGGAGTCATTAAACAAAAATAATAGGAAATTGATATGCCATTAATAAAAAACCTATTAGTTGAATTATTTATACATTATAGTAAATTGTTTGAAAAATAGGTTAAAAAGGAAAGAGTGTTCTATAATGATTAAAATATTTTAAGCAAATGCCAGTTATAAGAATTACTAATAGAAAGGTTGACAAAATATTCCTTGGGTTGGCTAGATTGTTTTTTATGTACCTTACAAATGTGAACAAGGACAATTAAAAGTTTTTCAAACAATTTATACAATATATAAATAATTCAGCTAATAAGTTCTATATCAATGGCCTACCAATTACCTATTATTTTTTTAATACCTTTTACTTAATAAGCCTTATTTTTAATATAAGTTTAGAATGATTTATGTCAGATTTATTAAAAAATTGATTATTATTAATTGTTTCTGTTAACATTTTAAAGGTAATATTAACTACATCTAGTTAAATTGCCAATTCGTCTTATAGTCAGTTTGCTTATGAGCCACTCCTATAAACTTTTATTGCTTAAAATAGTTTAATCATCACAGAATAAATTTTTCTTATTTATCTGTTAATTAAATAGTTTTAAAATATTATTAAAAATTGTAAAAATCTTACCAATGACCTTTTATAAGTGCTGTTTTACTTATTTAAATACAATTGTTTTAATTGACTTCATAATTCACCATAGAATGAGTTTTTCTCTAAATAAATCATTTTGTATCTTATTTATTCTTGATTTATGTCTTAATTTAATTGACTAAAAGAAGTTAAACGTATCATTTTAAGTGAATGTAACATCTAATTGCGTTCCTTATACTATTAATTTCACATAATTCTCCTTACTACAATTATAATTAATACTACCAAAATCACTTAACTGAATGCTTAAATTAGTAGGCCTTTGAATGGAGTTACTTACCCTCCCCCCAAAATGGCCAGGAGACATACGAACAAATTGTGATTTAGCCGAAATAAACATATCTGAGCGGATCAACGTAAAATGTGGTATGAAAAGTGCCAACAAAGCAAAGGGACAAGAATTTATACTATAGCAGGAAAATTCAGATTAAAGTATTACAATTAGTGTTAAGGTTAACTTGCGGTGTAATCATCGTGTCCAAACAAAACATGGCTGACTATGAACCTAGGGGTTCCGGGCTCAATTCCTGGCCAGTACCATGAATACTTTTCTCGAAAGGGGATTTTTTATCACAATGGTCATCAGGGTTTGTTTAGTTAGGCTTAAGTTAGAATTAAGATCACTATTGGCTCCACAACTTCATAACCACTGTCATCATGTCATCTAATTGAGGGTACGAAGTGAAGACAACCTCCATAAGTGTACCCCGGACAACGTTTTGTGCCACCAGAGTGGCTAAAAGTCTTCACACACAAGTGCCCGAACTAGATACTATATCTCTCCCGCCATACGATTTAAAAAAAAATATTGATGACACCAATAGTGGAAATCCGACTTGTTAGCTTGGCTCTTCTGAATATTAACAATAAAATCATTTTAGACCCGCAACAAGTAATTGAACTTTTGCCAAAACTATCAAACACATAATGGTTATGTGCTTACAATTAAGAAATATGGTAAAATATTATTATAAATAGTGATTTGTTTTATTCATATTTCCTTTTATCTCTAGCTTGTTTCCAGAACTCCAATATGGCCTTAAAACGCCACTTTTGGGAGTTAAAATAAAAAAGTCTCTAAACTTGCAAGAGGTTCCCCCCTCTAAAATTCCTTCCTGGGTCCACCCCTGTGGGACAGATACCCCTTACCCCTTAAACAAAAGTTTTTAAGTGACAGAAGATGTATTTCCCCATCAATCTTAAATCATCATATTATAAACACAAGTTACATGACTTTACACAGTCTAGTTGATGAAAAATCAAATTTTATTACTCCTTTATTCAAACTAAGCTGTCTCTAAAAAGGGGAACTCCTTCCGGAAAACCTGAAAAACACGGGTATTTTGGTGGTTAACAACTAGTGAAAGCCCTGTACAAATAAAATATTTGTATTCACTTTCCTGCTTTCCTCAGGGATATAAAAGTGAACGTTCCTGTTTGGTACGTCTTGCTTCTAACCAATGATTATCATGGCTATTGGTTTTCAATTCAGAACAGACATAGCCACTGACCCCTCTAGGCAATCTAGCTCGTTGGGCCTCTGTATCTGAATAGATTCTCGAGAAATCGCTCTTAATCCTTCGAGTACCGACCGGGCAAATATCGACCACTCCTCGACCAACCACATAATGGGCAATATTTCGAAGGCGTCTTTTGGCTGAGTGGTACACAGTGGGTGGTTTTAGCTTAAGAAAGTCGTGTTCTAGCTCAACCTTGTGCTTAAAAAGGGTTTACAACTGTAAACATTTAAGGCGAATAATAACAAAGTTAACCCGGTTTGGTGGCCGTATGGCCTAAAAGGCGTTACTCCCGCAAATGACTGGACTGCCGATGCTGGGGAGATCGAGACTTTAATACCGGTCGGAAAAATGTGAGTTTTTCCCCCCAAAATGGTTTTACACTCTCTCTCCACGTAAATGTGGGTACACTTCCTCTAAATTCAACCTTACTCATGCTTAACCCACTAACGTAATTAGTATTTAAACGTATAACCCGAATGGGTGGCAAGACACATTGTTAAAAAAAAGTTTTATTCACAACATTCAGAGTAAGGGGGTATTTAATATGCACTATAATCAGGAAGTACCAGCTGTCAATAACCCAAGCGGAAATCCTCACTGAGAGTTGGTATTAAAATACGTCGCTCAAATTACTTTTGATAGTCAAAACCCACGTAATATTTTATATATTTTAAGATAATTTCGAGCCATTTTGACTAACGCAAACACAATGGCTTACTATTATTTTTCCTAGTCAATACTAGGACAACATTAACAGTTAATTTACCTCAAGGGAACACACCAAATTCACAATTTTAAATTTTACGTCCTACCAAAAATCGAATTGGTTCCGTAATCAGACGAGTTACTTACGTAGCTAAGGTGTCATGTTCCCTTTATTCGACATCATTCAAAAATATATCCAGGGCTGGTGACGCTTCTATTTCCATTATAAATCTGCTTTAAAAGCTTTCAGCAATTTCCTGGAAAATGGGCTAAAATTACTTTCCTGTAATTGCTCTTGACAAGGTGGCACTTTAAAAATCAAGGAGCATTAAACGATTTTAATAGATTTAGACAGACTTGAGTAGGTGTTTTTTCGAATAAATTATTGTCTTACGCAAAACAGTCATAGCATGTAACCCGCCACAACTAGGTGAGGGCTTAGCACGCCCATCTGATCCGGTTTCCAGTGGGTCACAGTAAGATCGAAACGCTAAGAATAATTTTTATACTCACTAACCTGGCGAATGCTTGTGAGCTACCTTAAAAGTCACTTTCTTCATCCCGTTTTCTTATATAGTCACTTGTTTGTGCACTAGTACTTGGAACTAACAACAGTTTTAAAATATGTATTAGTTTATAAACAAAAAATAAGGAACGATCTACAAACATTACTGGCGTATAAAATAGTTTAAAAAAACTATTAAATCTCTTTTAATTCGCTCATACGTCAAGGTTGTGAGATATGCTGATATAACTTTTATCAGAAGATGTAAAAACTTTGACAGATCAATGAGACATTGTCTATGTTGGCTATCCTATATTCATTTTTCTTAAATATCTCCAAAATTTTCTTGCAGTGGTGATCCAACTATTGTGTATATTATCTATCTTTTTCTTATGTGTGATTATTTTTTTTCAGCCCCTATACCTTTTTAAACGCTGAAAGATCAATAAAAGTTGGTACTACATCAATAAGAAAAGTTCTGTATATAGGCCTATTAGAATTTTCACATTTATTAAAGTTGACTTTCTGAAGTTAAAATGAAGTTCTCTTTTAATTAAAATGGTGTGTATTATTAAGTAATGCACAAGACCCCTTAGTGTAAATTCCAAAAGTTTATAATACAATGAAATAAAAACAAAATACATTAGACGGCTAAGTCTTTCAATACTTATTGAATAGGGAATTTAAAATGAATGAACCTTGTCAGAAACATAGCTTTAAAGCTACCAAACAGGGTTGGCTATAAGGAGAGTGTGTTTAACTTTAATCCAAAAGGCTGAGGTTGATATCGACAGTTTGCAGTGGGGTTGTCTTTAATGTTTATAATGATGATTGATAACATTTCTCAAGGTAAATTCTGCTGAGGTTAATTAAAATGTACCATCACCCATCGATTCTCTTAATATAGGTATATATCTACTTATTTGAATGCAGTGGGTACGCGGACTGAAGTTGAATTTAACTTATTTGGTTTTTCGCTGATAGGGAGGTCGAGGCACGAATTCTGGCCTGGTGTAGTAAGTTTTAACCAGCTCCGGTGGCCACGTGGTCTAACGCGTTACCCTCGTGTTGGAATATACTTCTGAAGATGGGGAGATCAGGGCTCGATTCCAGTTGGATGCATTGAGATTTCTTCCTAAATGGTTTTACAATCGGCTCCCACGCATATGCGTGTGCACTTGATCTTAATTACACCTTCCTAACCTTTAATCCATTCGTGTAATTAGTACATAGGCGTATAAACTGGACGAGTAGTAATACGTGGTGCTAAAAAAAGATACATAGTACACCATAGAGACGCTGTGATAAATGAAATGCTATTATATAGTAGGTATTCTAAGGAAGGTAATTTCGGTTAATATATTTGTAAATCTTAGTAACACTTCATAATGACAGCTTTATTTAAAGCACGTACATTCACACACCTTAAACAATGGTAAGCTCATAATGGTGATATAAAATATAGAAAAAATGAGTAATTATTATTTAATGTCTTGAATCATGTTTATTGTCTGTTCTTGATTGCAAGTCTATAAGGTACTTAAGATTTCCTAGGTGAAGATAAAATATACATTAAACTTTTGTTTTCTCGGTAACTGTACTTGCCCACGGCAGTTGAATTTAACTCTAGTTGTAAAATAAGAATTTATATCAAAATTACTTTCTCAAATGGATTAGTTTATAGAAAGGGTGAAGAGAAACAATGAATCAAGAGGAAACATTGAAAAGCAACTGTTAACGAGAAATAATTTTCATGAATGATTAAGGTGGGAGCGTAATTATCTAGATGTGTATTATCTCCTGATGACATAACAAAGAGATAGTACAAAGACTTGAGAAAGACAGACAGACACACACACACACACA
>CABFOV010001220.1:29584-112919 GCA_902141375.1 Timema poppense
CACACACACACACACACACACACACACACACACACACACACACACATATATAAAATAACATTTCTGGTTAGCTCTTAAGCGATGTTTTAACTATAAGCTGCACTGTAGTTAGCCAGTTTGAATTATCTCAACTTTTCAACACTCGATAAAATAATAACTAGTCAATATATAGTTTTTGAAACGCCACCATTTTGAATAAGTTTTAATTCACAAAGAGGAATATCTATATTTTATTTAATTTAATTTTAATTGAGGCGCTACTCTCGTAATGGACTAGACAGTCAATGACGGGAAGATCGTGGTTTGAATCTCGGTCGGGTGTACCGGTACTGAGTTTTTATTTTTCCAAAATGGTTTCCCATTCTCTCTTTCTCCAAGTAAATGCGGGTACACATCCTCTTAATACAGCCTTCCTAAGCTCCTAAAACCATTAACGTAATTAGTACATAGGCGTGTAGCCCGAAGGGGAAGTAAGACGAGGTGATTAAAAATATAATTTTAAAATAATCAGTCCATTTGCAGGCCTAAAATTTAGCACTATTGTGTAAACGATTAAAAAAGTGGGATTTTCCTAACAAAAAACTCCTTGACAATTGGATTTTAAGGGTCTTTAATTTAACAGGGAAATGATTATGTGAGGAAAGAACCGTTTTGATGTGCTTCTTCGGTACAAATCCAACTTGATCGGACACATCCTTAGAAAGATCTGTCTTCTGCACGACGTCACAGAATGATTGAGGGTAAGAGGAACTCAGGAAGGAGGAGGATTCAAATATTGGATTACTTGAAGGAAAGAACAAAATTCTGGGAGTTGAAGGAAGCAGAGGACAGGGTGCATTGGTAGTCTAATTTCTCTGACAAAAAGAATGGAACTGTTTTAATACATAACACACAATAATAATAACTATAATGATAATAATAATGATAATGTACCTACGTTTATCCTGAAAGGTAACACCAAGTTTACCCTAATTGGTCCCACTATGATTTATTTTATAAGATAGAACCATGCTATATCAGCGAAACCAATCTGTAAAATTTGATTTGTAAAATTACTTTGGCTAAAAAATTTCTTGACACGGACAAGTATCTAACTTAAAACTTGGTCTTAGTTTAAATTATTCTACTCAAGCAGTATCACTTTGGGAAATATATGTATAAAACTCTTTTATACTGCCATTAATAATTAAAACAACAAATACGTAGAGTAATATATTAAAAGGGCGAAAATCATTGCATATTTAAATTTGCCTAAAATTGTTATATTCACTTTAGGTTCACTTGACACAATTAAAACTATAGTACATGAAAGAAAAAATAAGTTTTAAAATATATAATTTATTTATAATTAGAAAAGATATAAATATGATTTTAAATAAAACTATGAAAAAGGGAAATAGTACCTAATTTATGATTCATAAATATGATCTTCTTTACAAATGACAACTGACACTACGGTCTTATTCTATAAAATAATTAATCAATGTTGGCGTCAGTAATATTACTTATGATATCAATGATTGCATTGGAAAGCATTACTCCAGAATACAAATAATATTGTTATTAATCACATTAGTGTTTTGTAAGTTTTAGTTATTAGTATCTAACTGACTATACTTATATAATGCGTAGCTATATAGTTTAATTTGGAGCAGACCAACGAGTCCACTTATTTAATTTGTTAACATTGTAATTGTGAATGTTTCTTCTGTAATAATATCATATTGTGTATATTATAATTTAAATCTTCTCATAATTACTATGCTAGTGTACAATAATTTAATGCAATACATAACTAAGAAACTACTAAATTAGGTTACTTGATCCTTATAATACCCCAAACAAAAAAGTTGCATTTGAAAACACAATTTTTCCAAGTGGCCAGTTAGCTATAATTGTATTAAGATCTTTATCACGAGCAATATCCCTATCAAAATATTATAGAACATTCATGATATAGTGATACCGGTTTTTAAGATGATGACGACGTATGATTGTAATAATGTTAACCTGTGCATGATTTACTAAGCACTTAATATCACACGGCTATGATCTGATTTTATGTGTATTTACTACTGTGGGATTACTTATTGGTTTATTGTTGAAATTAGTAGGAAATAAATGTTGTACACGATTTATTTTATTAATTGAAATTCAGTATTGTAAATTTAATATTAAAATATATCGTTTTTTTGTGTTCGTTTACGAACTGACACGTAGAGCCGAAGATGGTGCTACATATTGAGATTCTCTCTTTGTGATATTACTATGTTTCTTGTGATATCACTATGACCTGTCTTATTATACTCACAAGCTGCTTATATATATGACATACCCCTTTCTTTTTGGACCCCTTGTCAGCAGTGTTGAAACCAACTAAGGACAACTCCTAGCAACCTATTGTTGAGAATGCTAGCTTCCCATTGGGTAAAGGCAGCCAGCTCATCACCTGATTTTGAACTAGAACGGAGTTTTTTTTAAGAAAGAACGTTTTAAAACTTATGATATTGAAATTATTTCTGAAAACGCCTGATCATCCATGGATGAAGTATTTAAAGGAAAATTTACATACAGTTCTTTAAAGAAAAATACATTTCATCAATGACTTTTGGAATATATGAGAGGGGTCCAAAACAGTATCATTACAACGACTTACTAAGCCATTATGGTATTTAAAGTTGTAAAAATTAATATATAGGCCTATAGTACTTTGTGTATTCACAGGTTGGCTATTTTTGATTTTATCAGCTGTAGATAAGGTGTTTTACAGTGGTAGACGATGCCACCAAGGTTGATTTGGGTTGCCACAACCACTTTAAACTAAAATAAAGCTATCCATTCAATTCTAAATTATTGTTTTCATTACATTTTACAAAATTAAACATTTCAAAAACAATCTCGCAGCAATATTTACTTTCTCATATTAATCGTAATCGTGAACATTTTCGACCTCGATGTAATGATGAATCGTTACATTTTATACACCCTCGAAACAAAAAAGTGGATTTTTCAATTCTGTCCATCCTTTTGTTTGTTTATCTGTCTTTTTTTTTGTTAAATTAAACTAAGGTATCTACTTAAAACATTTTTAGAAAATCTGAAATATTTCTAAAATAGCCTTTATGGAGTTCAAAATGGGCATCCTAGAATAGTTTTTCATGATAAATAGGAGTATATTTTAATTTAACAAACATATGAGGGCAGTTCAAAAATATTCAAGTTTTGAAAATGTGATATTTTCAAAAAATATTTTGAACATTTTTGTTAAAATGTATACATTAAGAATGTTTATTGGGGTTAACAAGATGAGGGGTTGGTTTTAATGAAGAAACATTTCTTACGGGTGATTAACTTAAATCTTATTTTTGATAAAAAAAATTCCAAGCTTTTATACACTTTATAAGAAAGTTTGTACGATTGTGTCGTACCCATTTTTTTAAACATATTAGAAGCATTTTCGCTTATGTTCGTAAAAAGTAGAAACTGATTTTTTAAGTGAACTGAATTAATATCGACGTACTCATTGATAATGTAGCTGATTAGCCCTTGGTATTAGCTCTATCAATAATAATAAACAATATTGATACTTCGATTCACCACTTAAGCTCAAACTGAAACTTAGCTTCACTGGTATTTATGAATGTGTATTAAGGGCCGTTATATTTGTGGTCCCAGGCCACTTGGCACCTTCCAGTCCACCCATGGAGTTTTATAAATACTTCTATCCCTGGTGTTTTATAAAACACTTTGCTCTTATCTAAAAACATACAAACTAAACGCCAATCTCGTCTAGATGTGACAACCATTTTGAGTTTAACAATAGATTAGCATATTTTCTCTAGATATAAAAATAATATCTGATATAAAATAGTAATACTCTCTGGATACAAATGTATTTAGGCGAATAAGTTAATCTATACAATTTTATATATATTATTATTAGGTGTTCTGTGTTACTACATGTCCATTCCTAATGTCAGTGAACTTAAACCGCCAATGCGCCGTGTCCTCTGTATGTATACCTATTAATAATGATAGTGAAAATAATAATAATAATAATGTAATAAGAATTGATATATTTAAAGCTACACGCAGTTCAGTTGAAGGAAAATATGTCCTAACAGAAAATCTACGAGGGTGGTCCAAGATGTAAGTCAGTGGCCGTTTTAGTTTCGTCACATGGGAGCTCGGAGGTCCATGAGGGGGTGTGATTGAGAGAACATGTTTAGGGAATTTTCAAAAGGGTTTTGTGTATAGATGTACAAAAACAGCAATCACAAATAAAACTTTTTAAACAATGGTGGTCTAAGCGTGGCAGCGTTTTTATGCCAAAATGGCTTTCTATGAGGGCATAAAAGGCCTGAGGAGAGGCCTATTATTCCTTGTTATTGTTTCTTCTCTAAGAAGGGCAGACGCTCCAACAGTAATTTCTAACAATGTAATGCCGCGTAATACCATAACTCTTTTATTTTTATTGACTTTATCACGGAAACTTCCAGCATCCTAGTCTGGTGACTTAACTATACGATCATATTCAATTTAATTTGGTTTTAATGTTTCAGTAAAATAACTCAGATTATCGTAATAAGAGGACACAACGGTGCTGACTAAATAATAGTGAAATGTAGTGTTATATAGTCTGGTGTTCGGAAACGAGGAAATAAGGGGCAAGGGCCTAGAATCCAAGCCATGTACTGAGAGTAGAGTTTCCTAAACAATTTCCCACCGAGGGAAAACGCGGGTACATTTACTTTTAATTTTAACTTTACTAACTTAATTTAATTAAATGTGAATATCCCGGATGATTAATAAGATGTGGTGGTAAAAAAATAATGAAGCTTGAAACATTTATTCAAGAAGGTTCAATACGTGTTAGAGCAGTGTTTCTCAAAGTTTTGGTGATGAAGGATCACTAAATATAAGCTATGCACACTGGGGGACCATCGGGCCTCTGGAATTAAAGTTGGGGGGTTTGTTTGTTTAAAAGTTGTACAGGAAAAACATAGTTTCTAGGCAATTCAATGGTACGTCTAGACATACAAAACAAAAATTAATTTTTTAAATGAAATGTTGAACCAAAATCTATTCTAATTATATTAATTAGTATGAAATAGTTTTTGATTACTTTTTAATTCCAAACCTCATAATTTTTGCTAAAATATTGTAGACTTTGTAGACTTAAGTTTGGCACAATCTTAATTTTCTATGTAAATTGTATCCATCGAGAAAAAATAATTCATATTATGGATATTTCACATTTAATCTTTTGCATATATCACATTTTTGTATTATAATTATGTGCATTATTTAATTTATTTTTACTACTAAACTTCCTTGGATTCTACGGGACACTTGTTCGGACCACACTTTGAGAAACAATGTCATAGGGAATAAGAGCGCTCTTTTAATAGTTTTTTGATAGCATCCCCTTTTGAAGCTTTGTTTCTAAGATCAAAAATATTGATTTGCAAACAATTTTGAGATTAGTTAAAGTAAACATATTTCTTCTTATATTAGATTACAAGGAAAGCCTCACACACAGAAATTTAATAAACAATTACATGTTTGTTTACGAGTGGTATTAAACGTGCACTTTCTGAACACACACATTTCGAACTCAAACATTTCTAATAGCGACTAAAGCTTGTACTGTACATTGCATTGACCTGAGTTTCAATACCTAGCGTGACCACCCACCTACACAAACACACACACACACACATACACCGGTCGCGTGGTCAGGGTGAAGCTAGTGGTAATTATTATTGTCCGTGTAGTTCCTTGTGTGGAAGATGTACACGTAGGGAGTCCCGCATTGCTGAGAGAGGGGTAGACGCGAGGGGGAGGAGAGCAAGGGGTGTGGCACTATCGACTATTTGCCTCACTTGCTGTGGACCGCTGGGAAGAGTGGGCGCGGACAACTCTTGAAGGGTTTCCAACAGTTTGACTCACGAATTATTTACAACCAGCATCAATTGTATGTAGTATTTTTTTGGAACATTTTCGGGTTTTTTTCAATCAATATCCATAAAATAACCTATAATAGGATTTTGATCGGGAAAATGTTAAAAAAAAACCCACCAAAACTACATTTTTGCGGCCAAAATTTTAGCTCGCTTGCTGGCTCACGCAATTGAATTTTTAGTGATATTTTGTAGGTATTGATAATATCTATCGAAAGTGACAGCTGCAGATCACATGACGGGACATGAATGCTTGAAAGTAGATCTAGTAACGTTTAGGTCAGATAAGGTTATTTATATGATTATTGAACTGTAATTCAATTTATACTGCAATCGATATTAGGTTAAACTTAGGTATCGTTCAAAAACACTTTTTGAAATATACATTTGGTGGTTTCTTTAGAAAAATTACTTTGAGTGCCAAATTAAAACAAACTGAAACGACTCTTTTATCAATTACATATTCCTGTGTAACTTCTTAGCACAACCGATAGTTCGTTTGTAGAATGAATTAAAAGTTCCCGGATAGATTTTTGGCACGGCTTAAAATTGTAAGTTTTTTAAAAATTTGGGCCTTGTTTTTCGACAGTAGTTATTTGATAGCCGTGAGACTCCTTATTGTGTCTGTTTGTTCGAGAGTTACGTTAGTTCATGGGTCGTGTCATTTAGTTAAAATAGTGGACTTTAAATACCCTTCATAATACGTTATATTTCCGTCAGATAAAAAAAGCTAACGTTTAGTGATATTTATATATAAACATATATAAGTTTATTTATATACATAAAATTTTGTATTTTAAGTAAATACAATATTAATCAAACTATATCATAATACTACTATTATTAGTATTACAATTTAGCGTGTACATTTTGAACCAACTAATTTGCCTTGAATTATACAATTCCAAAATTCTAATGTTTTTCGAAATATTTCTTAGTGTTAATGAACTAGGTTCTAGTCTAGTATCGTAACTTCTTCAAACGATCTTATGAGTAACATTTCTTGACATACTTTGACAGATATTTTTCATTTTCAGTAATAAAACATTCATTGTTTAATGAGCTGTTTTATAAGTAAGTGACGGCCTAGGAGGCCTTTGGGTAAAGTGCTCGTCTCATGACACGATGTTCGCGAACCCAGACCCAGCTGAGGTCAACGTATTTTTAAAGTGCGATGGATATTCGTAACATAGCTTCCTTTGGATGAGAAGTAAAGGCGTCGGTCCCATGTCGATTGTGGCGTATAAATGATCCCTAGAATGCATTTGAGATACCTTTCCGGCAAAACTTTATAGACTCTTTCTTGCTAGTAGAATTTCGGTGCGGAAATCAAAGGGAAAATACCGCACTTCACGAATTTCCTAATACATATGCTTTCTCCCAGATGGTTCGGGTGGGTGACACTAATCAGCCAAAGAGATTATTGTGCGCGCTGCTATGCACAGATGGGAAATACATCAGCAGAAACCTTTAGATTGTAGACTTCACTACTAAAAGAAGTAATTACAAAGCTGTTATAAAGATTTAGCCATAATGATGGTAAATATTCGCACTTAAACAGTAGCATCAATGTTATTATTTTCAATGTAAAAGCCATATTGTGTTTGTAACCTTTTATATATTTTCTATCCACCTCTCAAATACCTTCTTCCAAATAAAATTACAACTGTTTGCTTCAAGATAAAGGTCAGCCACGGAGTCAACCAAGTTTGGTCTGATATGCTGACGACAGGAAGCTCAAATCCCTGCTCGGTGTACTGGGGATATTTTTTTTATAAATAGTTTTCCAATTGCCCGCTAAGAAAATAGGGGTATTTTCCATATAAAGTCTAATGTCCTCATCTACGATTAATTCCACGAGTAATTTAGTCAACTAGACGAGCCCACACAAGTAGTGAATTACTTCCTATATCTCGAGGAATCCAATCAAGTTCTCCTTCTCTAGCAGTCAACCTCTATAACACTGATTGACTAGGTCGGACAAAATAACCAACAAATGGGCTGTGTTCAAATTGTATGTTAAAAATCGTATAAAATGTGCGATATTCATTATTCAGTACGTTTGCACGGCGGGCGCGGGTCGGCCTTCTCGCCGCCTGGCTCGCTATCGATCAAATGTTGGAGGGCGGACCAGAGCCTTCCAACTAGGTCACTTGGTCCTCCCGGCACTCACGTGGGATACAGGCGCACACAACACAGCCTCCCATATTATTGTATGAGCTGAAGTAAACAGGGATCTGTACTGGTAATGCACGGACAACTCAAATACAAATACTGACATTCTTGAGGACCAAGGAGGAAAACGCACGAGCAAGAATTCACTTAATCAATGAAGTAAGCAAATTGCATATGAACATATGTGGACAAGAAATAATGAATACAATAGAGGAAGTGAACAGCTTCAACGAACACATGAACAAGTAGGCTATTCGTTAAAACTTTGGAGGAAGCGAACAGATTGAACACACCAACACACAAATAAGTGGCCTATCCGTACAACGTAGACACTCCTTTGTACTCCCCAACACACAAACACACCATCCCGGGCAACCTATCTGGCTCTAGCTCCTTTCTTCCAAGCTACAGTGGCTCCATGACTTCTTTGGTGTTGACTGACAGCTTTGAAAAGCTACCGGACCAAATTATGTATCCCTACACCGAACCATATGATCTGCAAAAAACATGTGTTTAGCAGCTGTCACTTCTGACAGTCAAAATTTAGGTATATACCTAAATGTTTACTGTCAGAAGTCAGCTTTTAGCTGTCAGTCAGCACCAAAGAAGCCATGGGGCTACTGTAGTTACCGCATTTAACCCTCTTTGTAAACGAGGTCCCCTCTTGAAATATAAGCAATGGCTCCACACATGATTTAAAAGCTTTAATTATAGGAATATAATAATTAACAAATGTCGTTAAAGTAGAAACAATTATTAATGTTTTAAACTAGAACTTTACAGTAATAGCTAATGTGCCAAACATGTATTATTAGTCGATAAGTGTACTATACATTCATTACTATCCTTCGCCGTTTAATGAAATGTCTGGTGTTGTTTACTTTGCTTTCAAAGATAATATTATGATCCGTTGAAACGGTGATAATTACAACCATACATCTCGTTCTAAATCCAGTTGGTTTCAATGCTTTAATTTAAACGAAACAAGCACACAGAAAATACCTTCCCAAACATATATTGTGAGGAAACATCACGCAATGCTATGCACATCCCTGTCGGACAGTTTCGTGTACTTAGAACGAAATTCATCAAGGTGATTTTGTGTGAAGACAGGTTTTATAGAGTTGTGTGCAATGTAAATTCGCAGAACCCTTGGAACAACTCTGTTTCCTCAGGTTGGGAATTACTGCTCTATTTGAACAGAGCATATAAACTTTCTTACACTCCGGTCCAAATCCTTCTTTTATACACAATACCATCCCACTGATCATTAATTTCTTCCTCTATCTTTCACGGCTATGACCTTAAACATTCTTGTCTGTTATTATTTATAGGTTTTTTTGTCATTGCTTCTTTAAACCAAACATAAATAAAAATAGCCCGCATTGGAGGCCTTAGTGTCAGGCTCATTTGAAAAGTTTTCCGGTGAAGAGGAGTTTGGCGCGCGAATCTCGGCCGGTTATACTGGTTCTTCTTCTTCTTCTTCTTCTTCTTCTTATTATTAGCACTGCGTCTTACTACCCGTTCGGGTTATACGCACTTACGCTAATGCGTAATGGTAGGGTGATTGTGAGATGAAATGAAGGACCTACAGTTTAACGTGGAATCCGAACTACGGTGGAGGCGTGGCATTCCTAACATTCACAAGATGTCTTGTCAGAGGTGAAGGCAGGGTTTGGTAATCAGATAAATCTTTGCTGGGACCGAGGATTGAACCCCGGCTGCCAGCATAGAAGTCTGACACCTTACCCCTAGACCGCCAGGTCACCTGGTTCTTATAATAGTTTCTGCCTCTCCCTCTATGGAAATGCAAGTGCATTTATTCAAAATTATAACTTCCTAATCCCTACTACACTAGCACGATTAATGTATATTTAAAACGCTTCGGTGGCCGCATGGTATAAGGAGCTACTCTTGCTGTCGATGACAGGAATATCGAGGTTCGAATCTTGGTTGGGTGTACTGAGGGTGATTTTTCTTAAATGACTTTCCACTATCCCTCCACGCAAATGCGGGTACACTTCTTTATCTATAAATATACCCTTTCTCAGTGCTAAAACCATTAGCGTATAGTACATAAGCGCAAAACCCGAACGGTTGGTAAGACATGGTGCTAAAATTTATGAACATCTATATAACCTGAAAGAGTTGTGAGACGAGCTATACAAAATAAAATAAATAAATAGTCTAATAGGACTCAAGCACACATCAATACCTAGTACTCAAGTGTTTTTTTTTTCAAAACAAAGATTAAGAAAACTAGGAAAATTATATTATTTTTAGATATACTAAAGGGTGGCCACTGATCGGCAAATCTAGAAAAACCGTGAATAATTCTTAAATTTTAAGCATAGGAGAAAATAACCTGGGAAAAGTTGATTAATTTTGCCCACTGCTGAGAATTTAAAAATGTTAAGAAACTTTAATCGAACTTGGGAGCAAAATAGGTTGCATGAACATTACAAAACTCTATTTGGTATTAAATTTCCAGAAAAATTCATATCATTGTACTAACACGGCTGTCAACATACATGTCTTGTCTAGTTAATCATTAATTCAGATAATATACTTTTTTGAGAGTTATAACATATATATATATTATATTTACTATATATTAAACTTACTATAGTATTATTATTTTAATAATATATATATGTGTATAAATTCGTGTGATATTCAGCTATCACTTTTGATAGGACATATTAATATCTATAAAATAAAATAATACATATCTATAACTTAAGATCACATGAATTTATATACTTATATAATTTTGATAATCCACAATAATACAAATAAAATACTACTAATACTACAATACAACACTATCAATGTTAACAGTAAAAAATAGTTTATATTTTATAAAAGCTTCTTCGTATAATAATCTAATACAATAGTCTTGTCATTGTGAGTTGTAGCCAGTGATGGTGGAACTGGGAGAGCACTGACCCCCATATAATAAACTTACCCCTTCCAGATTTACTTCACTCTCCTCTGATATTATCCAATATGAAGCTTAAAGATATCGTTGCTTTGAACTCCAATTCGCTTTTAGAAGAGCCCTTTGAATAGCTTCTTGAGGAATCTGATTTTCAAAAAGGTTCTAGAAGAAGATCATTCTAAATATCTCTTAAATGCATCCTGCATCCACATTTCAAAACTATGATGGGTAAGACCACTACACATAGATTGTAAATAAGTATACATTTTTGAGAAGTTTCTGGAGGAGGATAAGTCCAAATATATTTTAGGGGAATCCAATTTCCAAACATTTGCTAGTGGAGGGTCCCAACATCCCCGCCCCCTTTGGCTTGGCTGAACAGATTTTCTATTCTTTGTTGTTGCTAATTACCCTCCCCCCTTTACAAATGAGGTCCCCCACCACTGGCTATAGCACATTTGTTTACATGCTATTGCTTAACCTGTCTATTTTCTAATCGTGGCTGAGCACACATCATCACAAGTGTAATAATCACTTTCTGATCCAGAACTTCAATATGAGAGCGTTTGGATATAGAGTAATTCTTTGGCTTTAGGCCTGCCCCGAATTTATTTTTAAGTAGGAGAAAGGGGTTCAGACTGGGGAAATTTTCCAACTATGTTTAGGTTATTTTTTTCAACAAATATCTATCTTGAAGTAGCTTACATTGTTTTAAACATATTGAGGTTGCAGGGTAGTGAATTATGTAAGACTTTAATGATCTACTATCTTGGGCATTAGGTCAAAATCAGTATTAATAATACTTGCTCAAGTATTACAATTTAGTGGCCTTAAACATAATATTAACTCATGCATGCATCAGTGGTTCATCGATTCTTCTCTCACCAATGTGGAGGCCTTTTTTATTGTTTAAAAAATCATAGCAAGAAAGTTGTGAACCATCAATAACATTGCTTGTTATACTATATAAATATAATATTATAAATAGAAAAATATTATTTATTTACTAAGAAATACACTACTAGCCATAAAAGGAATATATATTTTTGTTATATATTTAACACACTGGTTATTAACAATAATATTTAGTGGTAGAGAAGAGTATGTTAACTTAGAGGACATGAATCCCTACTAGCATGGAGTAGGAAATGAAAAAATAAACACAAAAACAATGAAAATTACATGTGAAAACCACTGTTAGTGCATCCATTTAAGATTATAACCACAACTCTTTGATCAACGGCAATTATGTTCAATATAAGTATACCAAACCCTTCCTTCACCTCTGACAAGAAGTTTATTAATCACAACTTGTGAATGTGGAGAATGCCAGGCCTTCATAGTGGTTCGGATTCCACGTTAAACTGTAGGTCCTCCATTTCATCTCACAATCACCCTACCATTACACATCAGCGTAAGTGCGTATAACCCGAACGGGTAGTAAGACGCGGTGCTAATAATAATATAAGCATACAATTTTAATCACACGTTCACCGAAAGTAAATAATAGTTTATATAGTGCATTCACACAATCGCAGCGAAGTAATACAAACAATAAATATTTGATTACCAATATATTTTATTTTAGATTGAAAAAAATAGATCGTTTAGGTTACTAGCATTTAATACATTGAGATCACTCAGCCACTATTGTTGGACACGATTATTTTTATTATTATTATTAAGTGTCAGACTCAAATGTTTCCTATTTTATATTAGTTAACTTTTCATATTATTCTTAATTTACACACACACTTAATATTTTGTCCCTTCAAAGTTCTTCTGTCATTGATAAAAAGTATTTTGGAAACAAGCAAGGAAATCTAATTAGGTTAAACGAATCATGTCCTATAAGATATATATTTTTTAAATTTGGTGGTAGAAGTAATTTACACTATCATCATGAAATCTTCAATTCTCAGTCCATTAAGCGATTGAACTAGAATAATAATGAGATTTTGTTTCCAGTATGAGCCTGGTGAGTTGTCATTGTCACTACAATTTGTTTTATATATTATATTAAGTTACATGTTTGAGATGTGGCGGTGGAGAAAGACGGAAGATATAGTTGGGTAGAAAGAGTGAGTACTGGAGTAAAGAGAAGCATACTGCAGATTATAAGAAGAAAGAAGATAATTTGGTTAGGACACTGGCTGACGGCTGCTATAGAAGGAATTGTGGAAGGAAGGTGGTAGAGAGGACGTAGAAAATATCAGATGGTGGATGGTATAAAGGTGGATGAAAGCGATGAAAGGATAGATGGAGAGGATGGCGGAAGGTGAAGAATTATGGAGAGCTACCATGTAAAGACCTGGCCTACCACCAGGCTGAACACCAAATAGTTATAATTTAAATAAAATGTAACCAAAACAATATTACTAAACGGAAACTGCGAAGTGGGTATTTAGTATTATATATTATAATTTAAAAAATGTTTATTGTAGTCAGTCATATATTATCGCCAACGCTTCGAGTAATTTATTATATTAGTCTGTAGCCTACGTATTTTTAAAATTATTTCTTGAATATGAAATCAACCACATAAAATACCAAAAATCATTGGTTTAATTTAACGGGCTGGATGAAAAAAATCTCTTACACTGACAAAACATAATTATTGTATTTTTAAAGTGCCCTTGCACGTAAGTGCAAATACAGTTATCATAAATAATCTGGTTACTTACGTTTTAACACTCGTTGCCGCACTTAGGCAAGTGTATACATAATTATTATATTGCGTTGTATACAAACAAATATTTAAATTCTGATTTAAGTGTATTTTATTTGGAATATTTATTATTGTTTTGAAATGAAATCTAATCAAAATCATTTGAGCTGATTTTGAGTAAATCGATTTTTTCTCTTTTTGACCTTCAGTAAACTATCCTTATTTTTAGGGTTAGATATCCAAAAACGCCTCGGGGCAACCCTATGGAAACCCTAGATACCAAGTTTTAGCTTGATCGGTAAAATAGATTAGGCTTTAGTTGGAGGTACATACAGACAGAAACACAAAAACAAATTTTTCGGATTCAGGGGTTCATGAAACGTCGAGATTCATCAAAATTTCGAGTTAGATTTTTTTGACGATCACAATACTTTTTTTACCTGTAATATAGCGAGAAAATATTAAAAAATAACCCGGTTCTTCTTTAACCCTGATTGCATGAGAGGATTTTCGGTCTATTACCAGAATCGGTGGGCACGTGGACTTAATGTCAAGCTCATCTAGTCTAGTTTATGGTGATAGGGAGTTCAGGGTTTGAATTACAACCAGTTGTGTGGAGGGTGATTTTCTTAAATGGTGTTTCCACTCACCCATAGAGCAAATGCAGATTAATTTCCTATAAAATCTACCTTATTCACACCTACCCCATTAACGTATTATTGAATTGTGTACATCTCGTTTGGTTATAATAATGCGATGGAAAATATATCACTAGGCGTCTCATACCGTACTTAAAGAGAACTTTGAAACCTATGAGACTTATCTCAAACATTTGACAAATTCAAAGCCTCTTAGAGTCAATGGGATTGTATGAATCACAACTTATCAACGATTATGACCACGATCAGATTATGCTTACTAAATATTAAATAAATGGGCGTTTTAATTTTTAAATCGACTTCTAACTTGAATAAGTAAGCAGGATAGTTAATAGGATTCTAACGGAATTAATATAGACACACGATGGCAAAACCTCTGTCAAAATCACCCCTAATTTAACGCACCAAAGATTTGAACACTGACCTCCTCGTTGGGGACGATTAAGTGATACTTCCTTGTTGTTAAGGGTATAAAACTTTTTCAAAATGTTTGCGTTCTACTGTCCAAGACGCATGTCTGCTTTGAAAATATTGACAGAACGTCTCGGTTGGTTTCCCCAAACATCCATTACGTCCTTTCTGTTAAAGAGCAGGACCTCGGGTCCATCGATCGTAGACTACCAATCTCAGTTCCACCAAAACTTGTCAATTAACTGCCACAGTACCCGCATATGTAGTCATATGGTCTAAGGCGTCACTCCCATAATGTATTGAATTGCTGGTGGTGTGGAAATAGGATTATAACCTCGGTTGGGTATATTGAGGGTGGTTTTTCATTAATTATCTCTCACGCACCATTCAAGAGCTCATTTGTTACTTTATATTCCTCTTCACCACCTTATTAGCTAGTCCAAATGGGTAGTAAGATCAAATATGCCAAGGGGTGTCTGGGGAACTTTCTTTTAAACTTAGACTACAGGCCCTTTTATATAATTGTTAGTTATCTCTAGTATTGACTGTTTAATGTTGTATTGTCGCTACTCCGCCCAACCCACGGGCCTACTTGTCAGGATAGCTTAGTGGGATGAGTAGGCAACGGCAAATAACTGTGGGGCTCATTTCGATCTTGTTTATTGAAATATATTAATTACTATACGAGTGTATAAATGTGATGTAGGTTATAGAACAGGTCGAAAGAGTTTAGGTCCTCGTTCTGTCAATGTCCCTATCTCAGCAGTTCCGCGCCCCGACCTGACCTATCTTCACTGTCATAACTCTGACTTGTATCAGACACACGGTTGCCCGGCGTTGCACGGTTGTTATATAAACCAGACGTTCAATATGGTTTGGGGCTTCCTCCTCTGTACCGAACAGAGACTCAAGCTGTAGAATATTCTCCTAACAAGTTACTGAAACTCGGTGTCTGTGTATGTAAAGCACTTTGAAGTAGCCCCTTACAATTGGCGTCCTTTCCGCCCCCTCTCCTCTTTTAAAAGGTATAAAGCACATTGTTATATACACCAGAAGCTGGGTGTTTCCTCTGAGTTACTGTTTATGTCAACACACTGTTTTGTGCGAACTGGCAAAACACTCTGTTTTAAAAACACGACCTGGTGCAGGTGTTAAGCTGCTGATGTAGAACAATTGATTGCTCAGGCTTACGTAGAGATGACAATTTGTAGGAAAGTTTTCTGCAGTGGCGACTTGCGGTGGAGGGGTTAGATTGTAGAGGTGGCACCTAGAGCCCATTAGACTTAAAACATATATATTGTACTAATAGACCAGGGGGTTATAAGAAGGGGAGGGGGCATGGGGTGGGTTAGATAGGAAGCATGGAGGATAGGGGGAAGATAAATGCCGTGCCAACCTTAAAATTATTTTAGTTAACTTATTTATGATAAAAAAATTGAAGTATGATTTAAAACGTCTACAAAGGCTCGCATTCATTTGTTTCTTTACCATTTTTTAAGCACCGCGTCTTACTACTCGTTCGGGTTATACGCCTATGTACTAATTACTCTAATGTGTTAGGGATATGGAAGATTGAATTTAGAGGAATTTCTCCCACATTTGGAGTGGAGTGAGAGTGGAAAACCATTTAGGAAAATCTCTGTCAGTGCACATAGCCGGAATTGAACCCCAATCTCACTCTCATTGACAGTTTAGTCTAGTTTATTGTGAGAGTACCACCTTAGACCGTGTGGCCAACGAAGAAGGCGTTTCTTTACTATTACTACCATTACCACTAATTATTATTACTGGTATTATTAATATAGCACATTTAATCAGTTGAAATTATTTTACATAAATATTAATTGACAAATTTCCGTTTTGAAAAATTTTCTGGAAAAAAGTAAGTAAAATTTTCTGTCTCCCATTTCTAGTCTTGCGTCATCCTTGCGTGCTCTCGATTACCGAAGGTTTCAAGCTATGGCAGTCTCAAGCTTAGTTGATTTATGATTTAAGAATATAATGTAATCTTATAATTATAACGTGCATGACCAAACAAATTTCTAATACTTATTAAGTTCAAGTAAGAGAAAATAAATTAAAGAGTAATTTATAACTTTAACTTCCCTTTTTTATGAATGATATTTTGTCAATTTTCGTTTCTTTATTCCTTTACAAACCTTACCTTTCCACCTGTTCTGTTTTTGGTTTCACCATTCATCACACTTATACCATACATCAGAGAATAAAAATAGATGCACACTTAAATGACTCACAGTACTATACACCGACCGCGCTGGTGCACAGTCGGTGCACAGTCGGTGCACAGTCCTGTGAGAGTGAATCAAACTTAAATCTCAATAAGAGATCATAAAGATCACTGTGGCGAAGTGGGGTAGGAGGGCAGGCTGTCAAGAACATTTTACGACAGTTGGTAATACTTGCGCCCCACAGGGGGTACATGATGGTAGGCGGTGAGTGGGAGGGGAGGAGTGAAACGACTGAACTTTATGTTGCTCTCAATAAGATACATGCCCCACTGACATGAATGCACTTCCCCGCTGTTTTAGAAGGGCAAGCTTATGAAAACAAATAGGAAATCATAGTCTCAATTAATTTATAAAATCATAAAATTACAATCATGAGAATTAAACATTTTTGTAAGAAATTCGTACAATTTATAAACACATAGATTATATAGGATGATCCAAAAGTCGCGCAACCCTGTTTTTCCAAGGATATTTCTCGCAGAAGAACATGTAAAATGAACATACTGTTTATATGTATAGCAACAATGTAATGTTGGCCGGGTGTTGTGCAGGCCGTGTGATCTTGAGACATACACTAGGTCTAGCCAGTTGAGTTAGAGCATTTGAAAGTGTAAGATGAAATTTTAACGAGTAGAGTATTCATTTTGGAACATTATTTTAAGGCCGATTCGTACATGGAATGCCAAAAATAGTTTGTGCGTAGTTTTTCAGAATCTTGCCCTCTGAATAAATCAACAATATGACGAATTGATGGCACAAAATATAAGTATTTTCTTTGTGTTGCGTGACTTTTGGATCATTCTGTATAATAACATGACTTACAAATTTACTTAACGGCGGACATTATGTCCAATGCTAGATATTGAGCCTTGAATGTGAGATATTTACTAATTTGACAGCGGGACGAATCTCTACCAATAACAACATATTATTTTGGCCATAGTAAATAAAATATTGCTTCAGCAGCAATGTTTATTTTATTTTAAACATTAATATAATATATAGAGAGAGTGGGAAGCCATTTATATGGGGGGAACTTCACCACATGTATATTTTCAATATATAAATATATGTGTATGTTTCTATCATCAGAAATTTAGTCTATTACGAGAGTAACGACCATGCAACCATTGATGCGGGATGGGAAGATTTAGTATCAGTTAAAGTGTACATTCTAAAGCGACTTACTATATCAACACTCGACCTACCAACACACTTATTATAGAACAGACACACAACTCATTCCCTCGGCTTCAATAGTTTATAGCAGTGGGAAATAGGGAATCTCACATTCACCGAATATATATTTTTCAGTTGGGAATCAAACCTGAAACCCTCATCTGTGTAGGCAGATGCGCTACCGACTGGGATATATTTACCAATAATTTTATATGAGCTTTCACTCGGATCAGTGGACACGTAGAACAGACGTCAGTTTCGTCTTATCTGTATTGCTGGTGCTGGGAAAGTCTAGTTCGAGTTCCAGATGGTGTTAATGTGGGTGAATTACCTCTTTATCTATAAATA
The DNA here is from genome assembly GCA_902141375.1 of Timema poppense. NCBI lineage: Eukaryota > Metazoa > Arthropoda > Insecta > Phasmatodea > Timematidae > Timema > Timema poppense. The sequence goes on from CABFOV010001220.1 coordinate 48,178, forward strand.
TATGTTGATTCATTTCCCCTAAATTCTACTTTACTAATCCATACCCTATTGGTGTAAATATGTGGCTAGAACAAAATAAACCCAACCTTGTTGTTCCTAATATAACCACTGTAGACGGTCTTGGTCTGTTACCCCCCTTTTTGACCCCCCAGCCCAAACCCTATATGCTGGCCTGTCTGGAGTCAACTAGGGTAGCGCTATTCACCGACTAATGGACACAAGAAACATTCTGGAGGTGGGCCAACAATTGCATGGTCATGAGTTAAATGTTTGGATGGTTTCATTAGAATCATGGTACTCCAAAGATCTTGGATTCAGCTTTAGTTCTGTGTTCATACGTATCTTGACAATATGACTATACCAACTTCAATTATTTACTTATTTTCACTCCAAATATTACTACCCGTCCGGGCTAAACGCTTTTAATTGCACTAATGGGGTGGATGTGAGTAACGTTAAATTTAAAATACATACTCACTAATTTGTGTGGCGCCAATTTAGCAAAATAGCACCCCCAAGATACCCGGCCGGAATTTAAACCTCGACCATCTCGTCACGAGTAAATTAGACTAGATGATACTAACATTTAATCCAAGTGCTCACTGGAAATATAAAAAACTAAAATCAAAAGCCAACTCTAGAACAATAAATATTTCTTTTATCAGTACATTTAACTCCATGGTCATTAATTACTTAATCAAAGCGTTTAGGTATTGGTTGGAGAAAGAATAGGAAAACCACAGTGATAAAACACATGCCATAAATTACTGCCCAGTGTACAGAGGGCCGTCAATCCTGTATATTGAAAACCTGGTGACTTAAACCATGTGACCACAAGGCTCAGTTGAAGAAGTCGTTCATTAAGTGCGGGCACTTGTAGTTTAATCATAGGTTTTATTTCGACGTTATCTTCTTTAGTTGTAATAATTTAGGTTAAATTATTGTTAAGGTAATCTTGATATTTTTATATAGCCTCAGTGCTATTCAACCTTGGCTAAGCGAATACATATTAGGGAGGCGAACGTAAAATGTAATATATATACCATTCAATACACATAAAATTATATTATATACTATATATAATTTCATTATAAACACTGAATAATCATTCAGTGCTAGATATAGGGAGAGCCACAAGAGACCCGGTCATTAAGGACATGCGATCTGGAAGATCCCGTTTTATTTTAGATGAGGATTATAGAATAAGTATAGCTTGCATTAAGAACCAACAACTTGGGGATACAAAGTTGTAGATAAATCATATATGGGGGTAGGCGAAGAGAAAAAATTCGAACAATATTGACCTAGATTAACTATTCATATTGCATTATATACTACTGGCCAATAGCCTGTGCTTCGCGGGTTTCATATTTTTGGTAGCTTATTGTCAGTGGTTATATATATAGTGTGATACTGGTAGACATTATGTGATAGCTGTTATAGTTATCAGCGTTGCCCAAGAGACACCACGAGGACGTGACCTTTATACATCGTCTCTCTGTCATGTTCGGGTCGGGGAATTTTGATTGGCAGGCTCCCTTTCTTACTGCCGTATTTTCGGGGAAATTTGGTTGGCAGACCCCCTTTCTTACTACCATATCATGATTTGGTTGGAGAATTTTGGTTATCAGACCCCCTTGCATACTACCGTGTCATATTCCTTATACAACTGCCTACTTTGAACGGACTTCCTGGTATACGATGCTAGCCGTCCTTCCCTCATGCGCCAGAACAACCAAGCTCCTCGGTGTGCTCACCCTGAAGAATGCTACATAGAGCTGGCCGTGGGAGAAACAGTCTTCCCTTAAATCAACCCCCACTTCCTTCAATGTCTGACCCTAAGTCTTGTTGATGGCCATTGCAAAGCAGACTTTCAGGGGGAACTGGACTTTCTTAAACTTGAAAGAGTAATCCAAAGGAATGATTGGAGTGCGTGGTATAAATACTTTTCCCCATAACCACACCCTGTGAAGATAGTCGCCTTGATGACGTTGAGATGGAGGGCCTTCATTTGCAGTCTTCTTCCATTGCACAGCTTTGGGGGCTTAAAATTACGCAACAACATGATGGGCGCACCAACCTTCCTGAGAATAGTGTGAGGAGAGAGCCCAGGGGGGGGATATTGTACAGCATCCTTCATCTCCACTACTGAGTCCACTGACTGATAGATCATCTACTCCGATACAAACATGCTGTGCACGAAGTTGTTAATCTCATTTGCCTTATCGTTTCTAGAAGTTAGAATTGTTCTCTCCCTTAGCCATGACATATGTTTCCGTCTTATATTCTTTAAGTCGGGATAAATGATTGTAGTCATACTGTTCATATCATTAACTAATTGACAAATGCTAGAAAAAAAGGTTTATCTTTCCATCTATCCCCTTCACCTGGTCGTCTCCCAATTCTAGCAGATTGTATGCAAACTCCTCAGCCATGATATCACTTTTTAGATGAACTCTCATATTTTTCTTTAATTACAGCTTTTGAATTTTCTGCCATAGGTGTGATGATTTAAGCCAGGCCTTGATTTCATCGGCTCGGGTCCCCCGTGGTACTATTGGCAGGGTATGTCTAAAGTCCCCCACCAGCAAGACAGTAACAACACCCATCAGCTTTTCACAGCTGCAAATGTCCTGCAGCGTATGGTTTAGAGTCTCTATCTCCCTTTATGTGACAGTACATATTTTTCCCATACGATAAGTTTGCAATCTCGAAGCACCTGGGAGATATTGATGTTTTTTTAAATGTTACATTTGGGGGGTTTCTGTATGATTCAGATTGAAGGGGAGTTTGAAGACAGAATGGGCAGTTTTAACCTACTCCAAAGCGTTACAGTGATGCCCGATGAAGGAACAGCCATCAAAATTCTCCTGCTACTTCTAACTTTGGCTAGTAACAGGTTTATCAAGACTGTTTTTCCTGTAGCTCCTGATGCATCCAAGAACATAACACTGCCGTATCCACCGTCTACGATTTTAATAACATTCTTTTAACCGTCATCTGATAACCCGTTAGCCTTGGCTCGTTGTCTTTAAATATTTTCGACAGGCCATCAACGTCGTAGCTCAATTCCCTGAGGTAGTCTCGGTTGCTCATGACACCATCTGCATTGTTTCGGGTAAGCCGTAGTGCTTGAGAGTATGTCCTGCTATTGATACCACCACATCTTGTTGTATATAATGTCCAGACCCTAGTGGACATCAATATCTGGACAATCCGTCTTCATCTGCCGTTTCATGTCCTCAGCGAAACTGTCCTTGTGACTCTCCCACATCAGGATTGGGTCTGGAATCTGACATAAAACCAGCATGATTGCAAAAAAGTTGTCTCAGTTTGAAAGGAGAGTCAGATAAGGCCACTTCTTCCAAAGTTTTATACCAATGACCATCGTCTTATAACAAAACCAACGCTCTGCAAGTGAACTGGAATGTGGGATGGATGTGACCATTTACGGTTTTGAGGTCTGATAGTGATATTGGTCTTCGAACCTTGTAGAGAATGAGGTGCAGATAATAACACTCCAAGTTATTAGGGTGAAGTGTATACACTTTGCCTAAAACATGACCCTTCTTCACTCCAGGGTGACCTTGGACGTACGTCCCTTGCCTCAGGATTCTTCCGTGAATATGCAGCAACAATAGCGCGATTAACTTCTGGATATTTTTTTAGCGTATTTAGAAGCAGCTTCAGACATTTGCTTGTCTCTTATTGTGCTCGTAACCCTAGCATGGTGGTTTTACCACCTTGTTTCTTTGGAATATTACCGGGAAATTGCAATGAGTAATATCGGGTTGATGTGGAAAAAACAGGGAGAAATATGGCAGATCTTCAACTGCCTGATACACATTAAAGTTACCCACAGACAGACCACCAGTAGACCTGAGCCTCTTTACATCCTCACCAGGCTCCCCAAAACCTACTAATAATTGCCCATTCCTGTTGTGTGTAATAAATAAACATTCTCTTAACTAGGCCTATAACAACAAACACGAGTTTAGTAACTATTCCACTTTTAGATTTGTGAAGCCACTTGTGTGATGACGTCACCAAAGCGTCTCACGCAACATCTTTGTTAGTTCCGGTGTATATCTCGAGTGGCGAGCATGTGCTCTTTATTCTTTAATTGTTTATTGTTCTTTAATAAATAAAACTAACAGGTTATGGGCCCAGGATGCTGTATTAACGTTTTGGAAGAAGATAAACATTAACTATTTGTTTCGTTAACGTGATAGGGCAGTGGAAATGCAGTAACATAAATATAAGTATCGTTAGTGACGCCTGAAATCATATCCATTCATTCAAGATGTCCGGATACTCGACGCATATAGAAAAGCTGGGAAAGGAAAACTATGATACATGGAGACAACAAATGGAAGCAATTTTAATTAAGAACGACCACTGGGAATACGTCGGTGGAACTAATCCTAGGCCTACAGCGGTAGTAGGTGCTGACGCGGAAGCAATTGCTGATAACGCTAGACACGCGGCTACGTGGGACAAAGCCGATCGTAAAGCTAAAGCTGATATTATTTTAGCTGTGAGTCCTACAGAACTTTGTCACATAAGACATTGTGAAACATCGCAAGACGTTTGGCAAAAACTAGAACTAGTTTACAAGTCTAGAGGGCCTGCAAGAAAAGCTACCCTTTTGAAAAAACTCTTGTTCACAAAAATTCAAGAGGGAGAAAACATGGCGGATCATCTCACGAATTTTCCCAACACAGTTGACAAACTCAATGAAATGGATATTCGCATTTCTGAAGAATTATTAACCATCGTGTTATTATACAGTGTGCCAGATAGCTACGATAATTTTCGTTGTGCAATCGAAGCTAGAGATGAACTACCGGACACAGAGTCTTTGAAAGTAAAACTTCTAGAAGAATTCAGTGCAAGACAGGACAAGAAAGCAGACTTAAATGGTGCGGGCGCTTTCTATGTAAAATCTTCCATAGGGCGAAGTCTAAATAAAAACAAACCTCCGGATAAAAACTGTGTAGGCCTACCTACAAATCAAAATAATAAAGTTTTTCAGATCCAAGGTCAAAGTGGTGTGCAAAATCAAAATAGGAATTTTAAAGCATCAAAACGGTTATATAAGTGTAACTATTGTAAAAAATCGGGACACAAGGCAGCCGATTGCTGGACAAAAATGGCGAATGAAAAGCAAGTTTCGATGGCATCAGAGCAAACCCATGCAGTAGCAGAAGAGATCGTGACATTGACATCATCTTCAGTGAGCGCTCTCTGTGCGAAGTTAACGAGAAGAGATGACGTGTGGTGTGTTGACAGTGGAGCAACAACACACATGTGCCGCGACAAGAATAGTTTTTTGGAACTCACGCCAACCATAAGTCAGAAGGTTAGGTTAGCGGATGACAGAACAACTGACATTGAAGGCATTGGAACTGCAGTAATGAATGTTTCAAATAAAAAGGGCCAATTTGTAAAAGTGAGGTTAGAAAACACTCTTTTTGTACCCACACTTAAGACAAATTTATTTTCAATTTCAAAAACTGTTGAAAAAGGGCGAAGCGTGTGTTTTAATGCAAATGATGCTGAAATTGTCGAAAATGGTGAAGTGTTGTTAACTGCTCGTAAACGTGGAAATTTGTATTTTATCGAACCTTACATGCAAAGTGAGAGTTCGACACATGTAGCTAACGTGAGTGAGGCAGGCAATCTTAGTGAACTTGAAAAGTGGCACAGAAGATACGGACATTTAAATGCGTATGACTTGCAGAAACTCGTTCAGAAAGACATGGTTAGCGGTATGGATTTTAAGAAATCAGAAACATTTTCAACATGTGAAACCTGTATCTTAGGAAAGCAAGTTGCTACGCCTTTTCCAAAAAGGTCTGAGTCGAAGAGTGAAAAATTACTTGAATTAGTGCACTCAGATGTTTGTGGCCCAATGAGAGTGAAATCTCATGGTGATGCTTCTTATTTTGCAACGTTTATCGATGATAAATCTAACTGGGTAGAAGTTCATTTTCTAAAACATAAAAGTGACGTGAAAAAGGCTTTTGAAACATTCAAAGCATTAGCGGAAAACCGTCACGAAAGGAAAATCAAAACTTTGCGGACAGACAATGGCCTGGAGTACTGCGGAAAAGAGTTCACAGAAGAAATGCGCATCGCAGGAATAAGAAGAGAACATACAGTAGCAGAAACTCCAGAACAGAACGGCAAAGCTGAACGCATGAATCTCACGCTGGTGGGGATGGCAAGATGTATGCTGTTGGAGTCTGGCTTACCAACAAGTTTTTGGGCCGAAGCGATTGCCACAGCTGCTTACATCAGAAACAGATGTCCATCAAAACAGCTGGAAGAACAAACCCCTTATGAAATTTGGTTCGGGCTAAAACCAAAAATAGGACATTTCAAGACGTTTGGTTGCAAGGCATATATGCTGAATAAGGCCCCAAATAAAGGAAAGTTTGACCCAAGATCCAAGGCAGGTATTTTTGTGGGTTACTCTACTGAATCGAAAGCGTATCGAATTTGGGACCCAGAAAAACAAAAAATATTGAGAAGCCGAGATGGAAAATTTTTGGAAAATTTTGAAACTGTCAAAGTTTCGGATGAACAAAAGGAGTGTGCGAACTTTGAACCTTCTTACTTATATGTTGATAACAGTGTGAAAGACCCTATTTCTAATGCTGATGGACATGTAGATAAAGTTCAAGAAAGTGATCCCATTGATCCTGATAGGCCTATTGAAGTCAATGAGAATGACCTCAAATCAGAAAATTTAAGCAAAGACTGCACAGTGATTGAGAATAAGAGGGGGCCTGGTCGACCTAAATTGATTAAAACAGGAAAGCCGGGACGACCAGCAAAACATTTTAATCTGGTTACGCCAAAACCTGAAAGTGCGAGCTTGATGTATGAAGAGGCAGTAAATCCATCTGTACAAGAAGCCTTAGAAGGACCTTATGCAGCTGAGTGGCAGAAATCGATGGAAGCTGAGTTCAACGCTCTGACACACAGCAAGGCCTGGACATTGAAACCACGCCCAAAAGATAAAGCTGTCATTGGTTGTCGGTGGGTACTCAGAACAAAGTATGGGCCAGACGGTAATGTCGAACGCCGGAAAGCTCGGTTGGTAGCGAAGGGCTATAACCAACGCCCAGGGATTGATTTCCATGAAACATTTTCACCTGTTGCGAGACTTAGCTCAATAAGACTAGTTGCTGCCCTAGCAGCTGAGTTAGGCCTTACTTTGTATCAGCTTGATGTTGTAATGGCCTACATAAATGGAGATCTTGACGAACAGATCTATATGGAACAGGCGGACGGTTTCATTACCCCTGGAATGGAGCGTCTAGTTTGTTCACTCGAAAAGTCCATATATGGCCTAAAGCAGTCGGGCCGACAGTGGTTCAAAAAGTTGCACGAGAGACTAGAAATTTTTGGACTCAAACAATTAGATTGTGACAAGTGTGTGTACTACATGAATGATGGTTGTGTGACTCTTATCGTGGTTGTTTATGTAGATGATTTGATCATAGCTACAAACAGTAAAGAAGCCTACACAAGATTGAGAGACGATTTGTCTCAAAACTTCCAAATGAAAGACTTAGGAAAGCTGCACTACTGTCTTGGAATTGAATTCAAACAAGATGAAAATTCAAAGTTGGTCACTATGTCACAGAAATCGTACATAGAAGATGTTCTCAAAAAATTCGGAATGCAAGACTGCAAACCGGTAAATACCCCATTAGATGGAAACAGCAAATTATCCAAAGCCATGGAGCCATCTACGGAGGAGGAGGCAGAGGAAATGAGCGAAGTTCCGTACCAGCAACTCATCGGTTCTCTGATGTACCTCGCAGTATCTACACGACCAGACATTGCGTATGCGGTGAGCTCTTTGAGCCAGTACAACCTAAACCCCGGAAAAGGACACTGGGTTGCGGCGAAGCGCGTCTTGCGATACTTGAAAGGTACGAGCAACCATGGACTAGTCTACAAGAGATCTGGTGCTGAACTGATTGGATACGTGGATGCAGATTGGGGAGGAGCCCTTGATGACAGAAGATCATACACAGGCTACGCCTTTCAAGTGGCAGGCTCTGCCGTGACATGGGAGGCGAGAAAACAATCCACCGTGGCTCTTTCAAGCACTGAAGCAGAGTACATGGCTCTTACGGATGCAGCAAAAGAGACAGTTTACTTACGAAACCTGTTAAAAGAAATCGGGTTCTTGAGTGTTAATGCAATACCAACTCTTGTTTATTGTGACAATCAAGGAGCAGAAAAGCTCATGCATAATCCTGTGTACCATTCTCGTACCAAACACATTGACATTCGGCATCACTATGTGCGTGAAGTTTTTGAACGAGGCGAAATCAATGTGAAATACATTCCAACAAACAAGATGGTAGCTGATGTGCTCACGAAAGGACTGTTCGGACCAAGCCATCATCAGTGCATACAAGGACTTGGCGTGATAGACATTAATAAAGTTAACGCGTGTTTGAGAGGGGGTGTTGTGTGTAATAAATAAACATTCTCTTAACTAGGCCTATAACAACAAACACGAGTTTAGTAACTATTCCACTTTTAGATTTGTGAAGCCACTTCTGTGATGACGTCACCAAAGCGTCTCACGCAACACCTTTGTTAGTTCCGGTGTATATCTCGAGTGGCGAGCATGTGCTCTTTATTCTTTAATTGTTTATTGTTCTTTTATAAATAAAACTAACAATTCCAGTACACCTCAAACCTCCAGGGGTGCAACTGCCCTGCCGCCTCCATCTCACAGGTGGTAGCCTACCATAGGCGCTAAGCTTCGACATTTCAACACAGTATGTCTCCCTGCTGACAAAGTTGTTCCCCTCATTGTCCATGGTAAACACCTTAAATCAGTTCCAATTATCAGATATATAATCTATTATCTGATATTGCAGCTCATTATCCTAGACTGTCAGTGCCAAACAAGGCATATGATAACGCGTATAAAAGACATCCTCCATCACCGTTGATACGCGCAACACCTTGAATCACCCCCATACCAGCTACCAATATATTTTATATCGCCATCACACAAAATTATAACAAACTGTTTTTAAATAACCTTAAATCCAAATCCAAAATCGTACCGCAACAGAAAAAATTTCTTGCTGACCAAGTACAAAACTTCGATATACAAACAAATAGAAAAACGATTTTACATTGCAGCACAAAAATTAATGCACAGAATTTATATGAATTAAACTAAGCAATAAACATTATTGAAGAAACTTCAAGGAAAAAAGCGCATCATATTCCACCAAAGAACATTCATGTAATTAATAATGTACATATTGAGAAATAAATGCCACGGAACTCCGCACGGAGTTTCTCGCTTTATTGTTTGAAAATGGAGATATTTACTCAAAACTCGTAATACATGTGAAACGAAATAATATACACTAGCAAACCCAAGCATAAAACTGCACTATATTTGAGTCCCGGTTATAAATTGTATAATTTTATTTCTAAGCAATTAATGTCCTCATTTGTATGTTTTGACCGATAAAAATGATCAATATTGGGTCTACAAGGGTCAACATTTCGTATTAAAATTTCTACTTCCTTTTAAAATTTTCGACATTTTATTAGGTTTTGCACATCTTCATGTCATCGCATTGCTATTAAATTCCTCATTTATAAACTTTGACCAATAAAAAATGTAAATATTGACTATTGAGTCTAAAATGCAGATAGATCATTGTTGTACAAACATTTCTCCTAAGAGGTTTAAGAAAAAGTAACATAAACTTTTTGAGAGACATACTTATACTTAGCGGTTTCAAACATACAGTGGTATTTCTAAAGACACTCCACTCCCCCTTTGACACGTTTATTTATTTTCTCAAAAAACCGCTGAACACATATTTTTTAGGTTTTTTAAGAAGAGTATTTTCCCCGAGTTTCACGTTTATAGCTTAAGTGGTTTCAGAAATATAGCTCAACTCGAAAAACCCACCCCTTCCCCGTTCACCCACTTGGGTGATTTTTTCGAAAAACCCTCAAACATTTATTTCTTTATTTTTTAAGAAGACTATTTTCCCCTAGTCTCAAGTTTCTATCTTAAATTGTTTCCGAGGTATGCGTGCGTGTCAATAAAGTTTCTAATCTCGTTTTTTACCCCTTAGAACGCTAATGTCGAAAACTCGTCGAATACTTCTTTCTTAGATTTTGATTAAGAGCCCTCAGGCCAAATTTCATGTTTCTAGCTTAAGAGGTTTCGTAAAAAGCCTATATTTTAACCCCCCTTTAAACCCCTTTAGGTGTTGACTTTTGCAAAATCCCTTCTTATCGGATGCCTACGGATTGAACGAGACTTCCCTACAAAAATTTAAGATTCTAGGTCCAGGCGTTCGGGAGATACGGTGATTAGTGAGTCAGTCAGCGCTTTCGTCTTTATATATATAGAAGATAGATTAAGAGTAAATTCTATTTGACATTAATTTAAGTACGAGTATACTAGTATTTTACAACGTAATAGTACCTAACCTAAACATCTATAATATCATTTTGTGGTATACCCACCGTTCATTCTGAAAGGTAGCAAGCTAACCTTACTTGTTCCACTATGGCGTGGATGATAGCTTAGGGATATAGTATAATCAATCATCCAGGGTAAATGGAGTTAACTTTAAACACCTTTGAAATTAGTTAGAAATTATGTCTTCAAATATTAAAAATCTCTACATCTCCAAGATTTAGAACTTTGCAAATAATTGTTTTTTTTATTTACATTGCCTTTTTTTTTGTTACGTTGGGAGCGTTTTATTTGCGCGCTTACTCATTCCAAAACATAAAAGTGTGACGGTTCATTTTAATGACTTTAGTCTGCTTAATTTAGCATAGTCTGAACGGAATTTAGATTAGTATAACATTTTAAAAGACTAACAATTTTTAATTTGTTAGGTGACCTGGCGGTCTAGGGGTAAGGTGTCAGACTTCTATGCTGGAGGCCAGGGTTCAATCCTCGGTCCCGGCACAGATTTATCTGATTACCAAACCCTTCCTTCACCTCTGACAAGACATCTTGTGAATGTGGGGAATGCCAGGCCTCCACCGTGGCTCGGATTCCACGTTAAACTGTAGGTCCTTCATTTCATCTCACAATCATCCTACCATTACACATTAGCGTAAGTGCGTATAACCCGAACGGGTAGTAAGACGCGGTGCTAATAATAATAATAATAATAATAATAATAATAATAATTTAATTTGTCACATTTTCCTATGAGTCCAGAGATAAAAAAACAAAGATAACTTAATAACACACTCGGTGGGCACGCGTATAAAAGTATCACTTTAATCATGTCTTGTTTGCAGTTGAAGATAATATCGGGGCTCATATCCCAGAATGGTATGATTAGATGATTTTTCATAAATATTTTTCCACTCTACTAGCACACACAATTCGGGTAAACGTCTTCATAAATTCTACCTCCCTCATGCTTACCCCATTAGTATAAGTACGCTGATAGTCTGGATGGATAGTAAGACGTGGATCACACACAAAATAATGGTTAGTGAAACAAAATAAACAATAAGTGAATAACAAGACACTCACATGCAATAAAGAAAGACGCAGGTCATCGTAAAGTAAATAATGATGGATTCTAACCAGTGATGTATTGATAACTTTCACACCGGTAAGTAGTTTTCTTAAAGATGTGGGTTATTAGTTTCACGCACGGGACCACACAATTATTACTTGCTTATGCCGCTCTTAAAAGAGGCAAGGTAAATCAACCAAACCAACCGAGCAGGAATAAAGGTAACAAAATTAACCTAACTTGGTTTACTTAATGAACTTATCTTCCCCCTGGTGTGAAAAATTAATGAGGATAATTTGTTTTTTTACGTAGTAATGGATGGTTTGTAAAATAGACATGAGCTAACATATCCCTAAAATTAAATTAATTTTTTGGAATTTTAGAGCGAGTAATTTTTTTGGGCACGATTTAAAAAAATAATTATTCTGAAATACATAAAATTATGCAAAGAATCTGGAAAAAGTTTAAGTTTAATAGATATGCAAATTTACAAAATATTAAAGATAGTGGTTTTATGACCTACCAAGAAAACTAGACAATTTCATTTTATTTTAAAATATATCAAAAAATTTAATATGCATTTTATATGCACAAGTTTATACTGACACACCACCTACAGATTACCAGGACCGAAAACTTGATGTCTAACAACATTGGCGCGCATAATGATGTAATATTTTATTTTAATCCCGACCAGTTTTTAAAATCCAATATCTACGTCATCGGAAGTGTGGGCTATTGCGAAAGTAATGCCTTAGATCATGCGGTCATTGAATAAAGTAACAGTTAGAATTGAGTTTATTTGTTAGTAGAGGATTCAAACAATATTAACACTAAAATTTAAATAAATCTCCGTGAAATTCGTGATGCACGTAGTAAATAATCACTATTTGAGTATTGGCTACATTTTAGATAGTATTCACTCATTCTACAACTAAACAAACATCAATTATTGTTGCTAATAAATTACATTTAATTTACGTAGATAATTGATTGAAATAGGCAGCAACAATACAGTATTTACAAGATTGTTTCTAAAAATCTTTGTGATGAAATGATTAATAAGAGAGTGTTATTCGTTCTACAACTGTGTGATAAAGCCAGGATGAGAGTGTTATTCACAACATTGTTCCACAAATGTGTGATGCTGAAAGCAGTAAGAGAATGCTATTCACATCCTCGTTCCATAAATGTGTAATGATGAAGCCAGTAAGAGAGTGTTATTAACAAAACTGTTCCACAACTGTGTGATAATGAAGCCATTAAGAGAGTGTTATTCACAACATTGTTCCACTCCACAACTGTATGCTAATGAGGCCAGTAACAGTGTGTTCCACAGCTGTATGCAAATTAAGCTAGTACAAGTGGAATACCTAACTAAAACTCACATTTAAAGGTGAGAAATCCCGTATTCAATTAGATTTACGAGCTCTTACGTTCACATAGAATTTGAACGTATTAAATATCAATAAAAAAAGCAGTAAAATACGGTAAAATTGGAAAAATAGTTCCAGTAATAGAATCCATATTTTACAATGGTATTTTCCCAAGTATTTCCCAAGTTGTATTCACTTTAGTCTAGTGCGGTATTTGGCGTTAACGTAGCGTAGCTCTTCAAACGGAAACAACGGTCAGTTTTGGACTGAAATAGAGGCTCAGGTAGTTGGAATATCTCAACGGGACTTCTCTCTTGGGATCTTAATAACCTGCTTCCTGGTAGTAACACAGGTTCTTTTTCCTTCTTTATTTTATTGTTTTCAATAATTTTCTTTTATTATTTTATTTATTCTAGTTTTCCAATCTGGTATTGGCTCTTCTTTTCCAGATGTTATCCTTCTTCGCTAGTTTGTCCGCCCCGGGTATTTTATTTCCCCGGCACCCTCCACCTTTGACATTCTTGGTTCACTCCATTTCTGGGATTCTCCAGGCACTCTCCAGTGGTGGCGAGCATCCCTCTATCCAAGCAACGGAACTAGCTCGATTTTATGCAGGGATTATATGCAGTTGAAACCCTACCAAAAATAAAGCAGGTATTTGAAATTTGAACTTTAGGCTTTGGCCACGTTTTCGGGAAAATTCCGCACTGCGTGTTGCTCAGTCTTACCCTGAGTGCCCTAGAACTGTTCCCACAAACCAGTATCCCTACTATAGAGACTGCCTTGCCGACCTTTATACCGTTGTCTGTGTCACTACCACTAGGAGGTAAGGACTCACGTCTTAATAACAGTCTAATCAAGAAAAAAAAACTTACACCAGGTTGTTATTTGAAATATCTAAATTTAAATTTCTAAAATCTTCCAATTCAAACTCAACATTATCTCTATTATCAAGTAATTTTACTTGACACAAGTAAACGCGTACTTTATGGTCACAATGCTTTAGTGAAAGTAAACAAATCTGCGTCCGCATTACATACGTTTTATTATTTATTGTTCATTTTACTAATTATTGTTAGTTTTGTCAATAATATAATATTTTTGACAGTGGTAAGAGTATACGCTTGGACAATATTAATTAACTGCGGATGACTAGTGAAGCTCGACAGATTTAAATGATTCTTTAGCACAGATAAAGCCGCATAAAATTTTTAAACAGTGTTTTAGCATTATCACTGTATTCATGCCAAAGACATGGAACACAAATTTCCGATGTTCACATGCTTAAAAGTTTTCATTCCATTCATTTATACCTAAACTTATTATAATTTCCTCATTCGATAAATCTGAGGTTTCTAGGATTTTTCCAGCCTCTTAGCCGCGTGGGTTGCTTCGATTTGAACTATTCCGCCGAGTGATTGAATATATAAGACTAAATAAGTAGGCTCTAATAGATTACGATGCGGTTGATAAACTAGTTAGGGAATAACTCTCAAAGTTTCGTTACCTCGAATATACCAGTATAATTACTTTAGTAGCAATACAGTTGAAGTTTGTTTGAGAGTTTAAAAACAAATGAGATCGTTTTAGTAGCCTTTTAACCTTCTTAACATTAATTCGGGTCCCACATAGGTGAAAACACGGACTAAGGCATTAATCTCACTATTCCGGTGTTGGGGAGGTTGGGGCTTGAATCCTGGCAGAGTGCCCCGAGGGTTGATATTGTGCATTTATTTTAGTCGAATTTACATTTAGTATTCAATTTAATACGCGAGTAAAGAACATATTTTTGAGAAGAGTTTATTTATTATCGTTGGACGTTAAGGTAATTTATTAAAGAAAACATTTGATAATTAATTCGAGCAATCTTAAAATCCAGCCATTACATTGGGTTGATTATGTTTGAATCTAATTAATGTAAATATATATAAGCAGAAATTCTCAAATTAATACATTTAGTGTTAATTTAATATTAGTGTAACTTATTAAATCTTTTTTTCAAGATGTCATGCACATTAGCTCAGTCACTAAAGTCTGTCTAGGAAAAGGGTCCCAATTTGATTCACGACTTGGGAGAAAAAATAGGCCCAAACTAATTTATATTCAAGCAAACTTTCGAAATACAATATCAATAAATTTGATCCTTTTTGCATAATCACGCAGCTAGAGCGTCTTAGGGTGAAGGCGATCTGATTTTATAACAAAGGCAAAGACAAGGCGGCTTTGAATGTACAGAATTTGTGAAAATATTTGGTCTACTATTGAGATAATAGACTAACTGAGGTGATAGTTGTGTAAAAATATATATACTTTCCCAGACACCAAACATTTCAGCTTTCTAATTCACACCACATTAGTTTAATTAATTGCGGATAGCACAGATGGATGGTAAAGTTGTTATAGAAAAATTAAGTTTATTTTGGGTTAAATTAGCTTTATAATAATAATAATAATAATAATAATAATAATAATAATAATAATAATTATCCAGCATGTTTGCACTGTACAAATAAAAGGTGCCGCAACTTGGATCGTTGAAACCTAATTCGCCGCCAAACTCCTTTCATTATTCCGTCTGTCGTGCCCTCATCAATTTCCCACGCATGCATACATTCATGTGAATCAACATCTTGCAGTCGTAATAACAAATTGTATTTTCACAATGAATCACTATTCATGAGTATGATACCTTAGTACCGAAACATATCGGAATGAAGTAATCCAGCATCTTTACAGTGCTGAATATCATAAAAGAGTAATGGAACAAGAAAACAAATAAGACTTAGATTATTTCATATCGCTTAATTAATTCATTAATTTGTTTGCCAGATGTTTACCTTAATTTTTTTTAATTTACTAACATATCTGAACTTAAAACATTGTTTTGTCCATACTATATTGTATATCTCAAATTTTTTGTAACAACATTTTTAACGTGTAAACAAATATTTTAGACTATTCATCAACTCATTTATGATCCATTTGATGATGCATTATTAATTTTATATTAATGTTCATATCTGACAATGTGTTTATTTACTAGAAGTAAATTCTAATCATACATTTTAATCTGTAATTTAAAAAAAATACATCTATCACTTTAATAACTATTTATTATATTGGTTTAATCTTTTATGTATATTTCTAGAGCAATCTATCTAAGTCTTAAATTTTAATTATAACCACTCTTTACTTTCAACAATTTCTTAGAATATTTTCTAAAATGTAATATCTCCTTGCTAAAATTAAAATGTATTTCAACAACTTACTTACTCTATGGCATTAGGAACTAAAAAGTTCATTGCTGTACTTATGAAAGTACGCCACCTCTCTCTATCTTTAGCTAGCTCCATCCAGTCCACTTAATTACACCCTTTCTCTTTCAGGTATATTTTAATGCTATCCTCCCATCTGCGTATAGTTTCTCCCAATGGTGTCTTCCCATTGGGTTAGCCAGTCATGGTTCTAGATCCTTCCATTCGCACTGCATCTCCTGCCCACAGTCATTTACGAGACTTGACTATCCTAAATATGTCCTGCAATGAGTGCAGACTATATAACTCATCATTATGTAACCCCCTTCACTCCCCAATAACCTAATACCTTTTTGGACCAAATATCTTCCTAAGCATCTTGTTTACGAACACCCTAAGCTTTTTCGTCACGTAAGGTAAGATACCACGTTTCACACTTATAGAGAACAAAAAACCGATACAATTATGGTTTTGTAGGCCCTATATTCTGCGTGTTACATTCCTTGACAGCAGACGAGATGTCATTACTGAAAGATTAATTGACTGAATTATTTTGCTAAATTCCAATTTAATATTGTTATTGCTAGTTAAAATGGTTCCTAAATATTTAAACAAATTAACCCTGTCAAAGTGTATGTTGTTCGTGGTAATATATAAATTATTGTCCCAAATATATGTTCTCTGTGTGATTAAACACTTAAAATTTTCAACGTTTACTTCTAAACTTATTTCCTCACTAGCGTCTAACAAAATGTCTGCATTTATTGCTACACCTTCCTTACCATTGGCCAACAAAGCTAAACCATCTGTGTATAGTAAAAGTTGCTTTGGACCGTTTAGTGCCAATCCTTCCCAACTATCTTGCATTACCCTAATATCATACTCTAAGGCTAGATCAAAAAGTAATGGGGAAAGTGCAACTGATTCTTTTCTATAATAGAATTAATAACTATCCTTACTAAAAATAAAATGCCTTTCAACAACTGATTCTATCTTATAGTAAAATTTATAATTGTCCTTGCTAAAATTAAAATGTATTTCAAAATTCACATCCATCGAAGGGCATGCGGGCTAAAGCGTCAGCCTCGTCTAGTCTGGTTTGTTGGTGACAGGGCTATCGGGACTGCAACCACAGCTAGGTACAGTACTCTCCTTTCGATCAAATGTGAATATATCCCTTCTAAATTATACCTTCCTCATCTCTTCCTAATTATTATAATAATGCGTGTAGCCCAGGGGAGAAATAAAATGCTGTGCTTAAAACAAATATTATTCCAGTAAAATACTATTTAAATCTTAAATTTTAGCTGGTTTATTTAAACATAAATACAACTTAGTCTTACCAAAAAATAAGAATTCTCACCATAGAGGCTTACGCATCTTGTTTTCCATGGTTTTTGATTCATTGTTTAATGATTCAAATAGTGATCTGATTTAAATAATCCAGCCCATATTCGATTATTTTGAGTATTGCCGTGCAAGCTTGTTCTAAGAAAATTTGACTGATGGCTAATGGTACCAATCCTGGTGCAATTCTTAAGAGCTAACGCTTTTTTCACACTGATTATAGCACAGTCCTCTCATGCTGCGCATGAGCTTAAATCTAAGGGGAAGTACCCAATCAGGGAAAATACGTGGATAATGAATAAACAGGATAAAAGTAGAATCCAAGCGAGTAAAATTATATTTATGAGAAGCAGAATTGGTGTGACAATATTTGACCTGATGATAAATGGAAGAGTAAGAGGAATAGTAAGGGAAGAACCAGTCCAGGACAGGATAGAGAAGGAACTAAGGTGGTTTGGCCTTGTGAGAAGAATGGAGAGGAAAAGGATTCCCAGGAGGATGTTGGGTATGGAGTTAGAGGATAGGATGTCGAGAGGAAGACCAAGGGAATAAGGAGGAGAGTGGAGAAGAGAGAAGACTGGGCCAAGGTGGAGGGAAATAGATGATGGGAGGAAAGGAGGCCGTGGAGAGGCTTATGTTCCAAACAGACTAAACCAGTGGCTGGAAGCTTTTCGTGATGATGATGTTACTGCTGATGATGACTAATCTAATACATTTGAACACATTTCAAGAATGTTATTTTAAAGGTATTTAAAACTACATTAACCTTGAAAAATACATCTAATACTCCACAATTAACTCCACGCCAGAAAAGTATTTGGGTAATATTAATACTTTTATTTAAGATCTTAAGAAACCACCCGGAATCAAACCAAGGTTTACTTAAAAGTCGCCTATCTCATAGCTCTTCTATAGAATTTCAATAAAACAGAGCTGAGCTGGTATTGCAAATGTTTTCAATTTATTTTTGTTTTTACTACGCCCTTTTCCTTTATCATCAACATCATTTCTGACTTTGTGAAACATAATTATAAGCCAACTCACCTGGCATTCCATTATACATTCGGAGCAATGGATAAAATATCGGGTTTCTATTTTTTTAATGTATAAAAAGGGGTGAATACCAGGAAAACTTGTTTAGTCAAAAGTTTTATTTATTTAGAGAAGAATGCATTGTGTATACTTCAGCTTGAATTTCATAACATTTCTTTTCTTAAAAGAATGCCGTGAATAAACTTATTTACATTGTATTGCGAAAACTAGGCAAGAAAAAATACCATTTTCAGGAAGGGTAGAAATATTTTTACTAAGAATTAAAAAGAAAAAAGTATTTGATTACAAATGGTCACAGAAAGATTTTAAATATTTGTTTCTAGAACCACAAAATATGTTTTAAATTAATGTTCAAACTAAGTTTTAATTATAACTATGTAAATAAATAAATAAATAAATAAGCAAAGATTTTAAAACACAAATTATAAACTAATATCAAGAACTTAATATTACACTCAAGCTGGAGGCCGTGTGGTACAAGACATTGGACTCTCATTAAACTTTTTGGCTGTTGACTATAAGGTAGGCATTGGGATACTGTAGGTACACTAAATTGAGTTGTGGGTGTTGCTCAAAATGATGTTCTCGTCTTCTCTCCATGCTGATAGAATGTATTTAATTTAAGCTACCTCCCGAATGTCTGACTTTCTTTATCTCCGGGTTTTAAAACTAATCTTAGCCGTACGCATTTAGTTGCAGTATACATGTAGTGACGGGGAAGGTGAGATTTAAATATAATGTACTCCGCATTTGCGCAGATAGATATTGGTAAACCATTCAGTAAAAACCATTGTCAGTGCATCCAGCAAACTAAACGAGTTTGATAGTTATTCTGCCAGACCACCAGTTCTGGTATTAAATTTCTCTTATTTAATATATTAAATGTAGGCTGGCTACCACTGGTCATATTAATAATAAACAATTAACATTTCAATATGGTCGTAGAACTGTTTAGGAGATTTGGAAATTGCATTTGATATCGACTAAGCTTAGACAACACTTTTATATTTAGTAATACAGGAAGCTACCTAACATATTACTACCTAAATATTATAAATCTAGGTATCTATTTATCTTTCAGAACTACCAATATATTTACAATGAGAGTAAGAACATAGAAGATAAAATTTAAAGGAAAAATATACCCGTATTTTTATAGAGGAAGCGAGGGCAACCGTTCAGGTAGAAGACTTCAATATTTCTGACAGGATTCAAGCCCACCTAATTTTGTCAGGGATAAAGAGACATATGCCATGGTCCGCGTACCCGCCAGTGTGGGTAAGTAATTACAATTTATATTTCTTATTATATATTACCAACATGCATTGACTGGTTAATCATGCAAAACTCGAGCATGGTTTTCTGTATTCTACCCTTGTTTTAGTACCGCGTCTTATTAACCGTTCGGGTTATACTCTTATATACTAATTACGCTAATGGTTTTAGGGATTAGAAAGGTTATATTTAAAGGAAGTGAACCCGAAAATACGTGGACGGAGAATTAAACATTATTTAGGGATAACCACCCTCATTGCATCCGACCGAGATTCGAACCTCGTTCTCCTTAGGTAGTATAGTCTACTGCAAGAGCAGCGCGTTAGACAATGATACCACCGAGGCGTGTTGTATTATATAATATAAAACAATAGTATATACCTAAATGTTGATTGTCAGAAGTGACAGCTACTAAACACATGTTTTTGCAGATCATATGGTTTGGCTTAGGGCTATATAATTTGGTCTGGTAACTTTTCAAAGCTGTCAGATATTAGCTGTGAGCTGTCAGTCAGCACCAAAGAAGCCGCGGGGCTACTGTAGGTGTTATCCGTGTGGTGAAACAGGTTCTTAAAAAAATCGCCCGCTTTGGTGGCCGCACGGTCTAAGACACTACTCTCGTAATATACAGACTGTCGATGACGGGGAGATCAAGGTTAGAATCTCAGTAGGGTGTACTGAGGTTTAAAAAAAACGGGTTTCCACTCTCTTCACGCAAATGCGGGTACACTCCATATCATCTATAATATGTATATTTATATTAATTCTCTCATGCCTTTCACTTTCATAGCCTACAATCACATTAAAGTTTGGAGAGTGTGTGAAATGCTAGGCCAGATAATACCAATGATTACTTCAATGTAAACTAATATTTCCCCATTTTAGTTTCCAAACATTTACTCCCCTGTAATTGGGTTGAGGGGTTAAAACTAATGGTTCTAGGTTAAACCTCTACAATTGAGTTGTGGTTGTAAAACTATTGGATCTAGGGTAAACACAGGATGTTTGATCGAGCCGACAAGGATCAGCGAAACCTCACACCTATTGTTGTCAATGTTTGTTGATTCCCTAATCACTAGTTACCTAGTGCTGGTATTGATTAAATACTGCAAACTATTCTTGGAAATCGCACACAGTGTAGTAGAGCCTTTGGGTGTATAAAGGGCAAGATAGCCTTTAAAACAAAGAAACAAGAGATATGATAATACTTGAAAAGAAAAGTTGTGATTTATTGGGTCACAGAGCTTTTTTTAAAATTATTTGAGATATTTAACATTTACTTTCTGAATCGACTGATTATTTCAGCACACGAGAATGTCAATGAAGAAGAGCGAAAGGAATTACATATTTTGCCGAAAAAGGTATTTTTACATAACTTACAGGGTTCTTTTACTTGCCACGGTAGACATGGTACCGACAGCTTTACTTCCACTCCGAAGGAAGTTGTGCTACGGGTCTTTATGGCTTAAGTAAAACCCATCGACACTGACTGGGCTAGAACCCACGAACATCGAATCCTGAGGTGAGCACTTTATCCCAAGACCACCAAGGTCGCCACAGAGGTCGATCACAAAGTAATAAGAAAAAATAGTATTAAATAATGTACATTGAAATTTTTAAAAAAGCTTGAACAATTTCGAAATTAGAATACTAGACTCAGTTAAATAAACATGACACAGGTTATAAAAATACAGATGTAATGCCAGAATATATGGTGTTAGAAAATTAAAGTGGGAGTAGACATGGGGAGCTAAGAGCAGTGTTTTTGCAGTTTTTATTTAAAACTTTTATTTGCTAAAATAAATCAAATTTAGTTGCAATAGAAACATGGAGTTTAATATAGTGGTATCAGTTTTTGAATATCTGTCGTGAGTACAACGCCATTTGACGATGCACTTTTTAAATGGAGAGTTATATTTCTCATTAAATTCTAGGAAACGTTTGGCAGTTATTTAAAAACTGTTGAGGTTACCATGTGAAGATAAATGGTACGGATCTGCGCACGGACTTTCTCGCTCTATTGTTTAAAAATGGAAATATTTACTCAAAATTCGTAAAATATGTGAATCAAAATAATATACACTAGCAAACCCAGGAATAAATTGCACTATCCTTATGGTAAACATTTTTTGAGTCGCGGTTTTAAATTTTTAAATTTTATTTTTAAAGAATTAATGTCTTCAATTGTATGTTTGGACCAATAAAAAAGATTAATATTGGGTCCACAAGGATCAACACTTCGTATTAAAATTTCTACTTCCGGTTAAAATTTTCTGACATTTTATTAGATGTTGCACATCTTCATGTCATCGCATTGATATTAAATTATTCATTTATAAATTTTGACCAATATAAAATGTAAATATTGACTATTGAGTCTAAAATGAAGGAGATAGATCATTGTTGTACAAAAATTTTCCCTGAGAGGTTTAAGGAAAAATAACATAAACATTTTGTGAGACTTACTTATATTTAATTACTCTATGGCATTGGAGAATTATTGCGTTAAAACTCAAGTAGTATATCTTTACAACTAAAGACTCACAAAATTGTATTAATATATTTGTTAATATCTAAGAAACTGTTGGTTTTATAAAAATATATTCCATATAAAAGTTTTTTTATTTTTAATAGTACTACAATTTTGCAATTATAAGTTATTTAGTATCTCAAATAGTTGCGGAGATAGGTAAATTTCAGCTTCTGAAAAGTGCCCTAAAAGTAATTTTTACGGGAAAATATAAAAAGTCAGTTTATTTATAATCTTAATCAACGCCTAGATACGAATTTTAATCAAAATCGTTAGAGCCTATTTTGAGAAAATCTATTTTTTCTCTTTTCGCCCTTTATTAAACTACTCTTAATTTTAAGTTTAAACAGACACAGACAGACGTCATTGCAAAGACCACTTTTTAGGTTTTGGGGGGTCATGAGACGTCGATATCCATCAAAATTTCAGGTTTGGTTTTTTTTACGGTCGCAATACTTTACCTTTAGTGTTCGAAAAGTTAATATATATATATATATATATATATATATTTGCGTATAGCTTGAAAGTTATTGGTTTTATAAAAATATGCTTAGGTTAAAATATTTGTATTATAAATAGATCTACATATTTGTAATGGTAAATAATTTCATTTCTCAAATAACTTCAGAGATTTGATACAAAATGAGAATTTACGCATCAGACTGGAGCCCTTAAAGTTATTCTGCCGAAATATTGAGAGTATCCATTTTGTTTGGAATATTGATTAATATTTAGAAATGAAATTTAATCAAAATCGTTAGAGCCAATTCCAAAAATCCCTTGGGGCAACCTTATGAAAACTCTAGATACCAAGCTTTAGCCCGATCGGTAAAATATTTTAGGTTCTAGTTGGATGTACAGACAGACAGACAGACGGAAATTCAAAAAACACTTTCTCGGATTCGGGGGGTCATGAAACGTAGAGATTCACCAAAATCTCAAGTTCGATTTTTTTGACGATCACAATACTTTCTCCACCTGTAAGATGGTGAGAAAGTAAAAATTAATCTATCCGCTTATACTAGCTTTTACTAATTTACTGCGAAAAAATATTTTTCTATGAAAACTGCCAAAACACTGACCTTAAATAACGTTAATTACACTCCTATTGTAATTTAGAAAATTGAGATTTTTTTACTTTTATTGAGTCACATAGATTATGTGTAGCAATAAAAATAATCTAAAGAAAAAAAATGTATAAAACAAATAATAATACATAAATAGAACATTAAAAATCAACTATAAATAACTAGAGTGACTTGTAGATTGAAAAGTCTTTTACATAATGTAAATTAGGTCTAAAGTAAAGTGTTCAAAGGTTTGAAACACATTGAAAACAGGTAATGGCAGTTTTCCAAATTTAGGGAAAGGATACTATTATTGCACTTACTGCAGATTAGCCTTAAGGTGTTCAAAGGCTTGAACAATCTTGCGAAAAGAGATCAGATTTCTTCAAAGCGATGAAACTAATATATGTGATTGTGCTAACTAAAGGGTAGCCTTAAGGTGTTCAGAGATTTATCCACAAGAAGGAGAAGTAATACTATTAATTTCACTAACTAACTAACCATCTAACTACAGGATAGCCTCAAGGTGTTCAAAGGTTTTAAAAAACTTCAAAAACAAGGACACAGAAGTTTTTAAAGAGATAATTTGGAATTTCGTAAAAGCATAATTAAAATAAATTATTGGACGAACATATTTTAATTTATATTCAACATATAATTTTGCAACAAACGTGTGTCCATTTATTTCTCATTTGATTAGAAATTAGCCTTCCTTTATCTCCTTCCACTCCTCGAAGCAAGGTTAATCAATGTGTCGGGAATGTATAGACTATTCTTATCTACCAAAGCTTGTGTGAATCTCAAACGCAAATTTGAGGCTATAGGGACTACTACTTTTTTTGTTGTTGCAAATAGTTGTAATGATGTGGGAGCTTTGGCCACAGCAATGATATTTAGAGGCTTCAGACGCTGCATTTATAATTCAAAATTCATAGTAATTTTTATTTAAATTAATTTACGTCAGTACCAGCGTAGAGCGTTAGATACATATTAGGTGTAAATTGGAATATAAAGGTGATTCTAGTCCTACGTAAACAAACTTTCTCTATTGTTTTGTCCTAAAAATATTACGTAATAGTAACACAAAACCTTCATCCGTTGTAATGAGTTTTTGGTGTCCGTCAAGCTTTTTAGTGGCTTATAAAATCGACCACGCGGCTTTTGATAAATAGTATAAGCCCTTGAAACGTGAAAATGAATTAAAAACAGCGGAGAGATAGCAATCAGAATATGGGATAACGAGACTCATATAAGTGAGAAAATCTTTCGCCCCTTTAAAGTTTATCAGTTTCCGATAATTTATTTATTGATTCAGAGTCGGCCCATGTAAGTGAGGTGAAAAACAAAACAAATACACAACAGCTGCGAGGAGATTAGCAGGGATATCAGACAGCTCGGTTTTGGCAACATCGTTTGGCACGTAGTTAAAACAATAGAGTTTCTATTAATATGTATGTCGCCTTCCCCATCTGCAGAGAGGCAAATTAAATCCAAACTGTTGCTCGTATCACATATGTCCACGCCATTTTTCCCAGTGATAACAGTTTACAATTTGACTTTGGTAATCAAATGAGTCGCAAAATGATATTGACATTAGGGCTCAGACTTTTATCAGATAATATAATATAAAGAATTTCTCTATAGATTATTAGAAAGTTAACATCTTATTTGTAACATTACTACTATATGTACTCTACACACGAACACTCTTGTTTTAAAGATGCTGAAATAGACTAGTTCGCCTTAAGTGTGGTCCAAGACACTACTAGACCTTCGATTGTACCAAGCACCCAAAAAACCTAGATAATATAAGTTTTGATATATTTAATAATAATAGTAATAATAATTTTATACCATGAATATAATGCAATTTTAGTGTCGCGTTTCTACCAACAAATGCGTGATATCAGCAAAATTTTGTGACATATACAGCTTTAAATCATAATAATTTGGAGTGGATTACAAAGGCCATGATTGCCTAACAAATGGGAGCAAAGTTCAATTTTAACTACAATTTGAATTTCCTCCTTTCATAACATTTGATCGAAATCTTACCTTAGGAACATAAGTTTTTACACAAAACTTTTTGGAACAATATATACATTTTATTTAAATGTATCTTATAAAAGGCAGGTTCGACATATTAGCTCAGTCGGTAGCGTGTCTGCCTACTGAGCTAAGGATACCGAGTTCGATTCTCTGCATGACCGAAAATTTACCATTGATGGAAATGTGGGTTTACCCTTTCACAGTAATATTTTGACGGCCGGGGACTGTATGTTGTGCCTGTTCTAGTCTTAAGTTAGGTTGTAAGGATTAAGAAGCTACGACAGGCCTAGCCAACTGTTGGTGGAAAAATAAATGGATTGAATAAAAAAAAACTGACCCAGGTTATAGGCTGGAAACAATAATGGATGTAATTTAATTATAAAACCTCATTTTTAAATTTTATTTTACTATTATTAACTATTTTATATTAAATTCTCTTAGGACCAACTTGAGATTGAGCCAAGTACCTTGACCTGACTTCTCAAATATCTCCGTCACGGGTTCAAGCTTAACTTGATGATGACTAAAGAATAATATAAACGATGCTTAACTTTCTTTTAGTCACTTTGTATAATACAGTTTCACTTTTATTCTTGAAGTTCAACCCTGAAAAGATGAAACCACTTGAATATCTGAACGCGCTTGTTCATTCTCCTTTGACTTTAAGTACTTGCAAATGTTATGATTGTTAAAATACTGTTGAAAACTTAGGAGGCAAGAAAAAAATAATAATAATAAAAAAAAACTTTTTGGATGCTTATGTGTTTCCTGCAAGTTTAAAAAAAGTGAGGAAAATATAGAAATAATATTATTTTTTAAGCTTTTATTTACGCTACATTATTTTTTTAGATTTAAAAATGTAAAGCATGACTACTAATATAAAAAAAAAGTACAAATTTCGCTACGTCTTATTGTTTGTTTTCAACCTCCTGAAATCAATGAATCATTACAATTAAGGTTCTTATCTAATAGTAGATTTCGGTCAACTTGTATTTTGATTGATAAAATATATACATATTTGAATTCCTTAACATGAATTAGAATAAATGTATTCATGAGATCCTTACTGATAATCTAGCTGCCGGTATGTAAGAGGAAAGACTTAGCGATCTCAAAAATTGCAGATCTCGTAATAATACTATACTCGAAAATTATTAGGTCCCCAACTTACTACTGGACTCATTCAAAATTTAAAAAAAGGATGTAAATTTAAAGTAATTTTAGCATTCTCTTATAAGTAAATACAATCAATAAAAAATGTTACGATTGATTTTTTTAATTCATGCGTAAATAGCATTCTACTTCTTTAAAAATGAGATGAGAACAAATGATTTTGGTTTTGTTTAAGGTTATCTGCATGAGGGATGAAAAAAGTAGAACTTATATGTGTTCAACCTGAACAAGGAGTAAAACGTGATAAATAAAATAGGTTGGGATCTAGAGGAAATATCCTGTCATTTAAGTAGAGTAAAATGGTAAACTATTTATTAAAACATCTCAGTTCACCTGGATTCAACGATCTATTTGTTTATTTAAGTAGTATAATTTAAACTTGTTTTATACATTTTCCAAGTAAGATGTAGTTTCTCATGACTAGTGACATTATTTATAACTCATCTTGTTGGTTTCTGCTTATTGTTTCAAGTTAATAATTTATCTAGCAAAATATATTTTATTATTTATATTACATTTATTATTTTCCAAGCTAATGGAAAATTCATAATATATACCCAAACACTCTCTGTGACTGTAGAATAGTGACTTGTGTTTTTAATCAAGTTTAGTTTATGTAAAAGCCACGGCAACCTCAGTAGCCTATATCTTCATCCGACCAGAATGTTTCAATTTTAAGCATTGAACTAGACCTAAAGTCTATCACTATCACCACAGTAACCAAACCATAAGGCAAAATATTATTTAAATTTGATAACAAAATAAATAATTAAAAACATATTTGTTTTAACAGATTTTGACGAAACTTTATCTTAATCTTAATTTAGGGTGAGCCATATTGGTGGTCGTATGATCTGACGCGGCAATCTCATGCTATACTGGATTGACTATGACGGGAAGATCGAGGTTCGAATCCTGGTCTGGTGGACGAAGGGTGGTTTACCTCAGATGGTTTCCACTCTCCCTCCACACAAATGGGGGTAGATTTCCTCAAATAGTCTACTTTACTCATCCCGATGCTACAAGCGTATATATATATTTATATTTAGCTCCACGTCTTACTACCCGTTCGGATAACACTACCAATTACACTAATGTGTTAGGGATTAGAAAGGTTTTAAATTTGGAAGACGTGCATCCGCATTTGCTTTGAAGAATAGTGTAAAACCGTATAGTAAAAACCACCCTCAGTGCACCCGACTGTGGTTGAACCCCGATATCCCAGTCTTCGGAAGTCTAGTATAATATGAGAGAAGCGCGTTAGGCCATGAAGCCACTGAAGCGTGTTACAAACGAGACTAATGTATGCGTATAGCCTGAACGTGTTCTAAGAAGCGGGAGGGGAAAAATTGAGGTGCAAGGTTGAATACGATAGCGTAGAGGAATTTCACCCGCATTAAAATAGGGCTATAATAGATCAATCACAATGATGAATTACATGTGTGCAATAATCTCCAGTTCAATCGATTTGGTTTCAAACTCCAACCTCTCCGTTAACAAAGGCCCTGTGCAATAAAAGTCTAACGCCTTATACCGCGTGGCCATTAATGTGATCATGTTTGAAACTAACAACTGGGCTATAATTTTAGAAAAAGATATTTGTATTTGTAATTAAAAGACACATTAGTTTTTACTTGCCCACCTAGTTGTTATCACGTAATATTATTATTATTGGTGTTAAAAAAGAGTTGGTGTTTTTTTGATAATTGTGCTGTGTTTAGAATAATAATCTTTAATATCTTAAATTAAAATACACTATTTAATTAATTTTAATCCGGTTAAAAAAAAAGGGTTAAACTTGTATCATCTAATGAAATACACAAGCTAGTAGCGCACATGCGTACAATGTTCAGCACGCACTCCGCCAACCTCGCCCCTTGTTCCCCCTCCTCACCCTATCTCTGGCTCTCAACGCAGTTGGAAGCACTGCTAGTGTTACCCAGAGTCCTTTATGGGGCGTGTTAGTATCGACGCGAGAGAGTGCCCTTGCACTGGGGATGGTTCTAACTACCCTCTCCCTTGTTTCACCGGCTGGAAGCTGTAATATGCTGCAGCGTTTAACAGCACATCAACAGGCTCTGGACAGATTTTCACCAGTTTCGTGCAGTGTAATGCCCATTGTCTCGCCAGGGTTTATGACGAACGGCGATAAAGAAGTATGGCTTTCAGTGAAGCGGGGAAACTACATTTTGCTAAATTTAAATTCATTTTGGGTTTTTAAAATAGGTCTTTGCAAGTCTTGAACATACCTCATGTGATGCTCCTACACAATAATTTGCAGATATATATAAAAACAATAGAAAGAGTTCGGTTTGGTGAACCAATTCGTACAGATAAACGATGAGCCAAAATTAGATAAACATATTATCATTTATATTAGCTATTATAACTGTTTTAGTTCTATGATTTAGACTATCGGTTCAAAATCCTACTTAACCACATAGGATAATCTAAATAGATTTCATCTCCCTTGTTCTAACCATTCCACTATATGTATAAATACAAAATTCGTCATCCAATGCGCCACAAACAGGGCACATATTTTTTGCATTGAAAATTATAAATTCTTTTTACGTCATTTATATTAATTTCAATGTGGACCTAAGGTTATACTAATTGTTATATATTAATTTTCTAAAACTTATACAACCAATAATCGAAGAGCTATGAACTGAAACTGTCTCTGGTTCTTAAGTCAAAAACTAGTTGAACCGAGGTACCTAAGAACAGAACAAACTCATTCAAACTTAATATACAACTTAGTTGTACTTATATTCTAGTTATTTTGTTTCTTCACGTTTTACCACCCGTTATCTGCAATCTTACACCAATGGGGTAGGGATGAGAGAGGTATAATTTTGAAATAGTATATCAGCATCTGCTCGGATATAGAGTGAGAAACCAAATAGGAACAACCCCTTCAGTACACACGGTTGTAATTCGAGCCCAAACCTCCTCGTTACCGTCAAACCAGACAATACGAGACTAATATATTTCTATGCGCACCAACTAGTCAGGGTTTGTACATAGGCCTATATTAAAGTGCGGCAGAAGGGAGCACGAGTAATTTTACAGTTTTCATAGCATTACATTTTTTTGGTCAAAATAAATCGAATATTTCTCAAGTAGCAACATAGAGTTTAGTTTTCTGCACATGCTAATATAATCAGATCTTGAATATCTATCAAAGGTGTCCTGGAATTTTAAATAAAGACAAAATATTTTGCCAAAATTCCAGGACACCCTTGACAGATATTCAAGATCTGTTGATATTAGCATGTGCAGAAAACTAAACTCTTTATGTTGCTACTGGAGAAATATTTTATATATTTAGGCCAACAAATTTCAATTCTACAAAAACTGTAAAAATAATTCTGCCTCTTTCGGCCTCACCTTATATGTATTATTTTACTGTCCATACTTTTATATAATCTTTATTTTGGAAGTAGGCAAACGCTTCTATAATTTAATGTGCATGGGTAGTGAAGCCCACAAGATGGTAAGGATCATTAGTTACTGATATAAACCGGATCAACTATAATATTCTTAAATTTGAAAAATGATACCTGGACACACGAATCAAACCCGGGACCTTTGGATTAGTTCGTCAATCTTCTACCACTGAACTATTTAGGATTCTTACCGTGCTCAGGGTATTATTCACTCATAGTTTAGGGCAGTGTTTGCATACTTCCATGTTAATCGCCATTTCTTGTGCGATGCCATTGCAATATGCGGAAGCATAAAGACGTCTCCTGGATTCACCAGTACTTGTGATGTCTGATGGCTTATTGTTAGTCAACGATATACACAAGTCCGTTAGAAACTATGTCTAAAACTATAAGTGATGAATGGGATGAAGCCTGGATTGCTCAGTGGTAGCTAGGTGCACTAAATTATGGGTTCCTTGTTTGGTTCCCGTGTTCAGGTGTGATATCTCAAATTTTCGAATAGTTCTTATTTTTTAGGATATTTAAGCACATTCGCTGAAGTAAAAACTTTATTAACATACGACTAATAAACTTAACCTATATCAGCACATCAAGCACCAAAATTTAACCCGAGTCTGCACATATTGAACTAAAACTTAAAATCTGGATCGTAATATTTATATAATACTATAAACAGTCAACTTTTCTTTTAGCGCCGCCTCTTACTACCCGTTCGCGTTATACGCTTGTATACTAATTATGCTAATGATTTTATCAATGAGGTGGCCGTATGGTTTAAGTGATAGTATCGCAGTAGACTGGACTTTCCTGACAAGGAGATCGAGTTTCGAATCTTGGTCGGGTGTACTGAGGGTAGTTTTTCCAAAATCGTTTTCTACTCTTCCTCCACGTAAATTGCGGGTAAACTTTCTCTAAATACGACCGTCATAATCCCTAAAACAACTAGCATAAGGGCAACCCATACCAAATCACCCAATTAAAAAATACATAAGCGTATAGCCCGAACCGATAGTAACATGCAATGCTAAAAAAGGGATTAATACCGTATCTGTGGCTATGTGGGGTAAACGTGAAGCTCCTCTAGTCTGTTTTGTCAGTTACTGGAAGGCTGTAGTTTGAATACAGGGTGGGTGCATTGTGAGTGTTTTTTCTTCTTAAATGGTCTCTAATTATTTCTCCAAATATATTCGGGTCCATTTATTCTAAATCTCACTCTACTAGTCCCTACCCTACTAACTAGCTAGATGCGGTTATTCAGGATTTGTAGCTAAACGCAGTGCAAAAACTAAACTAATGTTGAGCATTTTAATAATTCTAGAAGATTTTAAAATAAATGTGGAATAGTCAACAATAGTTGAGGGTCAAATATTAAAACTTTCAAATTGACATCATGCCAAAGTGAAAGTTCAAGAACATACTCAGTTTTGCGTATGTATAAATGAAGGCATATTAAATAACTTTTATAACTGTCACATAAATATTGTAAGTAAATGGAAGATAAACTTTTATCCCAATCAGATTTATTGATATTATAATTATTTAACCTGAATACATGCTTTTATCTCAAAATGTTTCTTGCACTTAACGCTACTGAATCTATTCCTATTAATGTATAAAACAAAGGATGTGTTTTGCAGCGCGGACTTTTGACAAATGTAAGCTAAATATAGCAAACTTTGATATATGTTGGCTTTAATAAAATATGGTTTTTGAATACTATCTTATAGGTTCCTCGATGAGCGACTAAGGTATACTGATAGTATTAGATGCAAAGTACTCGCACCGATAGATACTTGAGAACTATGTGATCGGTCCGGTAGTGTCTCAGAGCCCTGCTCGGATAAGTGGGATGCCGATCGTCAATAGTTCGTGGCTGGCGCTCGCATAGTTCCCTTGTAGGGTAGCGTACCTGCGCATACATCTAAAATCCATAGCATTTTATTTTTTAAAACATCTCGTTTTTTTCTATTTCAGGTATATTTCGGGAAATGTGGCTACATGTCGCTTAAATATGCGCTTTGAACCATGAAATGACCTAAAGTGTCAGTACATGATTTAATTTGTTCTTTTACTGCATTTCTGGAATTCAAACTGGTGGATACGTGGACAAAGACTTCAGTATTGTCGGCTTGTCGAGCGTGTTAGTGACATGGAGCTATATGATCAAATCTCAACGGGTGGGCTGAGCTGTTTTTTACCAAATGATTTCTCATTCTCCTTTCAGGTAAATGCAGTTAAACTTCCTATAAATTCTACCTCACATATTCCTAACCCGTTGGTGTACAATAGACGGATGTATTGGAAGGTTGGAAAGACGTTGAGATACTGTACATTAAAAACAGGAGTTCTGTTTAATTTACATTATTTTATATAAAACCCCAAGATAGCAAAACCCGACTGAACCCAAATGTGTACAATTCCTCCAATATTATTTTTTTAAATTTATAAATAATGATAGTTAATGTGTAGTTGATAAACACAGAATGCTATCTATCAAACAGAGTTTTACTCACACTTTGCTTAATGTGGGATTAAATTTAATGCGAGCTAAGGTCAATATTTGGGAAGTTTTTATAACAATAATTTTTCATTTTAAAAACAAATTAATATAAAGTGTTACAGTTTATTTGTCATGATCATAATGGCATTCGAACAGGAACTTTTAAATTAAGAGACAAAGTATTGTTGATTTTACTCTGTGCAGAAAATAAAACAAAATCTATCTACTAGATTAATATATTACTTATTTTGTCCAAAATAAAATAGTAAAAATAGGTACGTTAACTTGAGTTTCCTCCCATCCCCCATCCTTACTAATGATAGAACAAATACTATTCAATAAACATTTCTGCTACCAGGCACATTATATTTGGATAGTAGGACGGAACTTGGCACAATTAGTAATATTTAATTAGCTTATCGCAGCCTCGGTTCAAACCAGAATCTCCTATATAACATTTAACCGCTCTTCTTAACCTTCCTGCCATGATATAAGGGCGTGTACTGTACACCAAAACATTCTCGACTTGTCCTTACTAAAAGCATTCTTGACCAATGCAATCAACCTGGATGTAGAGTATGTGAGAACTTATGCCGTTTGCTTTGATGTCGTCCAGGACACTCCAGGGGGTAAACCTCTCCTACCGCTAAAATCATCACCACAATGCCTAATTAAGTTAATTCGTAGTCGGAATGGCCCAGCTAGCAATCTCGTGTGGCCAAGTGTGAATCAGATATAATCGAGCTTTCTTTGAAACATGGATTTTATTACACACCGGTATCTGTGTTTTCCGAGATGTTAGATTTTATTTTATATTTACTTGGAAGGTATTTAACGGTCATTTTCTGAATTGACTGATTATATTTCTATGAGCGAGAGTGAAAAGGTCAACCAATTATGCCGGGAATGGTATTATCACGTATCTTCCAGAGTTATTTTACATGCCATAATAAACATGAGACCGACGACTCTACTTTCCCTTCGAAGGAAGTTGTGCTACGGATTTTTATCACACAAAAAAATCCGTTCACCCCGGGTGGGTTTGAACCTACGGACATTGAAACCTAAGGTGAGCACTTTATTACAAGCCCACTGAGGTTGACAACATATTAGATTCTTATTTAAACTTGTCTTTGATGGGGAGGTTAGGGCTTGAATTCCAGATAGCTGCATTGGGATAATTCTACTTGTAGCGAGTGAGACCATGCTCAAGCCAGCCCCGAACAATCACCAGGCTTGGTCCACCCCTCATAGCAAGAAGGTGGGGGACATTCCAACGGGCTGAGTGTAGGGCTAAACCAGGTAAGCGTGACAAGAGACAGTCGAGCAACGGGGCTGAGAGTATCATCACTAGAGTGCGTGTTTTCACATTGTAATGGACGTGTTCGACGGACTAAAGACATGTGTATTTAATTGATGTATTAATAAGTAATCATTCTTTGTAATGTTGTAGTTTAGAAATAAAAGTAGTAAATAAGAACCGTAACAGTGGTGGCAGCGGTGGGATAGTACGTTATTATATTATACTATATTAAATTATATTAAACCACAATGGCTATTACTGTATTAATGCCTCGAACATTCGACGGTCAAAGTGACGTGTCCGAGTGGATCGCCCATTTTGAGTTAGTGGCCACAGTGAACAATTGGTCGGATGGCGCAACTAAGTGCGCGTATCTTGCGGCAAGTTTGGCCGGTAAAGCGTTACAATCATATCTTGTAATGGACCAAGAAGAACAAAAACAATATTCTAAAGTTAAAAATGATTAAAACAAGCTCTGGCCCCGGGGCAAGGAGACCAACTTTTTAAAGCCATGTTTCGTAACCGGCGTCATGCACCCGCGGAACCACTCCCGTCGCTTGGGCTGGATTTACGCCGACTTTCAGCTAAAGCTTTCCCAAATTTAGATGCGGCTGGGAGAGATGTTCTCGCCAAGGACCAATTTATAGAAGCGTTAAATGACGCGCAATTGTGTTTATTTGTGCGACAGGCTGGACCTAAAATGCTTGACGAAGCTATGACTGTTGCTGTAGAAACAGAATCAACCCTCGAAGTGGAACGTTCGAGGACGCTACCAACACACACAACTGGCAATGAGACGCCCACCAATCCTCCGTGCATAGTGGTGGGTCTTACTCTGCAAGCTGCTTCAGGAACAACAAAAGACGCTTCAGGCCATGATGACAGCGATGCAGCAATTATCAACCAAACTTTCTGCATCAAGGGAGCGGGGTGACCGACGCCCATTACAATAATAATCTGGCCGATCAATGAGATGCTGGGCCTATGGCGAAAACGGCCATCGACGGGCACAGTGCCCTCAGGGAAATATCCAGCGGCCAGTGTGAATGAGTTCATACTGGCCGGGACTTCACACGGGACCGCAAAACGCGCGACGGCCAAGGAGGCTTCACACGGAACCGTGAAACGCATGCCGAATGGGGAGGCTTCACAAGAGACCGGTAAACGCGTGCCACCCGAGGAGGATCTATCCATTATCACGGAACACGCGTTGGCTGAGAAGCATTCACACAGGGATGGTAGTTGTGAGGTAAGTTCGCACGTGAGTGAGAGGCGTGAGATTGGTTCGGCGTCCCCACTTGTTAGCGCGGACCACGAGGCTATCGACATGTACCCTGGTACATTTGGGGTATGGAGTTTAGAGTCAGACGAGGCAGTATACGTGAACGAACATGTAGAAGGTTGTGCTGTTCGTATTTTAATTGAAATTGGGCCGCCGTGTCCTTAATACGCAGCGACGTGTGTGAAAGTGTTAAAGGACGGTCTAAAATGCCAGTAGCGCCCATATTAGCCTGTATCGTGAACGCGAGTGGAGATCCAATAAATACGGAGGGAGAGGTTGAAATGACTGTGAAGATTGGTGTTACTCAAGTGCTACACAGATTACTAGTCGTGTGTAATATTACCCAACAGTGCATTCTTGGAGTAGATTTTCTCATAAAAAATCAGGGGAGTGTTTTACTCTTTAGCTCAGAGCTAAGGCTAGGTGACTCAGGGGCAGGATTGATAACAATTCCAAAAAAGAATAATGTGAATGGAACTAGCGTGTGGGACGTAGCTGTGGACAAAACAATGATAGTACCATCATATAGTGAGGTGTTCACTCGTGGATTGGTTAACGCAGCTCACGATAAAGTGACTGGATTGTTACAGCCTTCGGCCAACCTTAGGGTGAAGCACGGAGTTATGGCTGCTCATGTATAGGAAAGTATACAGAACAAGGGATTACCAATTATACTTATTAACCCAGGTCCCTTGCCAGATACATTGTGGGCAGGTACGACGATAGGTAAGTTCTTTAAAGTACCTCAAGAGATGCCAGTTTCAACAATTGGAAAAATAAACACGAGTGACGAACGAGTAGAACATCTTTTTGACTTGACAAAATGCAAATTGGACCAGGAAGAGCGCCAAAGAACTTTGCAGCTTACTAAACGAGCTTAGTGATATCTGCTCCAAGGGATCAAATGACCTGGGGAGAACTAACAACAGGAACTGAAACAGGTAGTGCTATTCCTGTCAAGCAGCCACCAAGACGTCTCCCAATAAATCGGCGGGGAGAAGCGAGTCGGGTAGTGGAGGACATGATCTCGGATGATATTATACAACCGTCATCATCTCCATGGAGTTATCCCTTTGTCCTTGTGCAAAAAAAGGATGACACAACAAGATTTTGCGTGGACTACAGGAAGCTAAACGCAGTAACACAAAAGGATGCTTACCCTCTTCCACGGATCGACGATCTCCTGGACTCACTAGGAGGTGCAACATCGTTTAGTACCCTGGATATGGTATCAAGGTACTGGCAATGTGAAGTGGCCCCCAATGATCGCCCAAAGACAGAATTTTCAACAGGCCAAGGTGGACTATACGAATTCAAAGTCCTACCCTACGGTGTGTTGCAATGGACCTAGCACTTTCCAACGTCTAATGGACTTAATTTTAGCTGGGTTGCAGTGGAAGTCCACACTGGTTTATCTAGATGTCGTAATAGCTTATGGGAAAATATTCAACGAACATTTACTTCGACTTCAAGAAGTGTTCCTATGTTTGCGAGAAGCAGGGCTAAAACCAAAGCCTTCAAAGTGTCAGCTCATGCATCCTCAAAAGTCAATTTCTTGGGACATACCATCTCAGGACGGGGAATTTCAACAGACCCACAGAAGGTGCATGCTGTTGAAGAGTGGCCGGCACCAAAAGACATAGAGGAACTTCGGGCACTTCTAGGAACTACTTCATATTATCGCAGATTCATTAAAAGTTTTTCAAACGTGGCTGAGCCTCTTTACAAGCTTACACAGAAAGGTGAATGGCTTACCTGGGATCAAACCTGTGAAACAGCTTTCAAAGATCTAAAGGAATGCCTTACTTCCAGTCCTGTATTAGCATTTCCTTCAGCTGAAGATAACTTTATTCTAGATACAGATGCAAGCAATATAGGTATAGGTGCTGTATTGAGCATTAAATGTGATGGCGAAGAGAAGGTAGTAGTAGCCTATATGAGTCGCACATTGACAAAGGCAGAGCGACATTATTGTGTGACAAGAAAGGAAATGTTAACTTTAGTTGTTGCCACCAGACATTTTCAGTAATATTTATACGGCAAGCCATTTATTGTCAGAACAGACCATAACTCCTTACGCTGGCTTCAATCTTTCAAAGAGCCAGCGCCAGGTTACGCGCCGGCTGGAACAACTTGCTGAGCTGGAGTTCACAGTGCAACACCGAAGTGGCAAGTCCCATGGGAATGCTGATGGCCTATCCCGGCGGCCATACCAACAACGTGGAAGAGAGAGTGCGAAGGAAGATGCATTTGAAACGCCTAACAATTTCAAAGGAAGTTTAAGTAAAGTACTGGATGTGAGTTTTCTTGCGATCGACAACTTCGGATGGTCGCTAGAAGAACTACAGAAGAAACAGAAAGAAGATTTTGTAGTTAAACATGCAGCGCAGTGGTGTAAGGCGGGAGAACAACCACCCCGAGACACAATCGTGCAAGAAAGTCATCAGGTGTTAAGACTATGGGAACAATGGGATAGTTTGACACTAAGGGACGGATTGGTGTATCGACAGGGAGAGGGAGATATTAGGAACAACAGACTTCAGATACTTCTACCACGAGACCTAAAAATTGAAGTCATGGAGGCTCTCCGTAGTTCACCAACAAGAGGTCATCTGGGATTTAAGAAAACGCTAGAGAAAGTTCGGGAGCGGTTCCATTGGCCTGGGCATCTGGAAAATGTGAATGTGTGGTGCAAAGCCTGCCATGATTGTGCACGTAGGTAATCCCCAAATATGGCTGCAAGAGCACCACTCATCAATCGTCGACCAGGATACCCATTACAACGGATCTCCGTAGATATCTTGGGCCCACTGCCTGAGACCGCCCAAAACAATAAATACATCCTGGTTGTAGCGGGTCATTTTACGAAGTGGACAAAAGCATACGCTATGCCTAACCAGGAAACTGTGACAGTGTCAAGGTTAATAATTGAGGAATTCGTGTGTTGGTTTGAAGCTCCTGATGAAATACACAGTAACCAAGGGCGTCAATTCGAAGCTAATATATTTCAAGAAATGTGCTTGTTTCTGGGAATCAGGAAAACAAGGACTACACCATACCATCCCCAATCATATGGATTAGTCAAAAGGTTTAACCGCACACTTCTAGCTATGTTGAGCCAGTGGGTTAGTGAGCGACACAATGACTGGGACAACTTCCTCCCCCAAGTCATGTTAGCCTACAGGTCTAGTCAGCATGAATCAACAGGCTACACCGTTTTATCTCATGTTCATGCGAAGCCGTTTCGAGTTGGCGTACGAAAAAGTTCGAGAAAAACTGGGAAACTGCCAACACGTACAAAAGACGCTTTATGATCGACGATGTTC
This sequence comes from Timema poppense, assembly GCA_902141375.1. Taxonomy (NCBI): domain Eukaryota; kingdom Metazoa; phylum Arthropoda; class Insecta; order Phasmatodea; family Timematidae; genus Timema; species Timema poppense. Next base: position 86,729 of record CABFOV010001220.1, read on the forward strand.
AGGTTCCCCTTATGAGGAAGGGCAGCGAGTGTGGCTACTTAGCAGTGCCGTTAAACGTGGATGCTCACCGAAACTACATCGCCTATGAGAAGGGCCTTACGTGATAATAAAACGAGTTTCCGATGTCACGTATCGTGTCAAGAAAGGCCAAAAGCGCTTAGTTGTCCATTTCAACAGGCTCAAGTTGTACCAGGCTTTAGACACCGAAGGTGAGAACAAAGAAGTTCCTAAGGTAGGAGAACCTGAAAAAACGTGAGGAGGAAAAGGCACTGTCAAACCAACTGTCACGTGAGGGTCAAAGCACCCACCCTCTTCAACAAGAGCACCTCCAGGCAAAACTGGTACCAGTAGGACTGAGGGAGCAGCTTCAACAAACACGAGCGTTCGAGCAGGGGGCAGAGTCCGAAAGGTGCTACCCAAAACGAGACTCGCGTGTACCAGAGCGGTATCAAGCCGGGTATAATTTTGTGGGCACAGGGTCGTACCCAATTTAAGAGGGGGGTAGTGTAGCGAGCGAGATCATGCTCGAGCCAGCCCCGAACAATCACCAGGATTGGTATACCCCTCATAGCAAGGAAGTGGGGGACATTCCAACGGGCTGAGTGTAGGGCTAAACCAGACAGGTGTGACAATAGACAGTTGAGCAATGGGGCTGAGAGTGTCAACACTAGAGTGCGTGTTTTCACATTGTAATGGACGTGTGCGATGGACTCAAGACATGTGTGTTTAATAGACGTATTAATAAGTAATCATTCTTTGTAATGTTGTAGTTTAGAAATAAAAGTAGTAAATAAGACCCGTAACATACTCATATTATTCTTATTAGCAATGAGATTTGTCCATGCTCTCTCTACTCAAGTGCTGGTGCATTTAATCTAAGCTACCATAAAATTATTGTTACTTCTTGTATTTTGTTAGGTAACCTGGTGGTCTAGGGGTAAGGTGTCAGACTTCTGTGCTGGCGGCCGGTGTTCAATCCTCGGTCCCGGCACAGATTTATCTGATTTCCAAACCCTTCCTTCACCTCTGACAAGACGTGTATTAACCACAACTTGTGAATGTGTGGAATGCCAGGCCTCCACCGTGGTTCGGATTCCACGTTAAACTGTAGGTCCTTCATTTCATATAACAATCACCCTACCATTACACATTAGCTTAAGTGCGTATAAACCGAACGGGTAGTAAGACGCGGGTCTAATAATAATTGTATTTTGTTGTAAATAAACATTTAGGCAGTTTCAATAAAGTTTAGTCTAAAGGTCGGTGTAATAATTTGCTTTCATAAATTTTACTCGAGATACTCTAGCTAAATTCCAACCTGAGAAAGTATTCGTCCATGTGTACATCTATTTTATTTTATTCTTTTGCGTTTATATTGCGCATAGCCTAAACGGGTAATAAGACGCGCTACAAATCACATACACACATTAAAATGACAAATCTATACTGGGAATTTGCTTTCATGTGGTAATACATATAGCTACAAAGGTTTTATGTCGATCCAAAATATGTTTACTTTTTTATGAGTATTAAGAACTATTTTGCTTGAATACAATATAATTGGAGCTAGATTTTATTTTATTAGACCATTTGAGGGAATGTTTGAACTCAAATTTTTTAGTAGGAACGAGTAAATAAAGTAATGTGTTTGATTACTTTTTAAGTATTTTTAATTGGTACAAAGCCTGATTTATTTTGAATCAAAATTTAATTAAATCAAAATTCAAAATGTCTTGTTTTGTACCAGTAGATGAGAGTAATCTAGCATTATAGCATTTTACACGTTTTATTAGTTCTATTTATTTTTTCTTGTTCTTTAGAAAATCAACTAACCGCTTGATTTTATTTAAGAGGTAAAAATAAAACTTCATGCTTCAACCCACAAACGAGATATACCGACCGAGCGACCACCACATACTGGCGAAGATAGTGACAACATTTACGGATATAAGGGGTGTCATGTGGTCAGCACAACAAACCCTCAGGTCATTAATTCCAGTTTTCTAGATTGGAGTCGTTACTTCTTTATTCAAGTAGCTACTCAATTTGTCCTCACAGAAAAATCTGGAATTGCTGGGGATTGAACCCGGATGTAATAAGTAAAGCTTATTTAAATTTTATTATTATTTTTTTATAAGAGGTGCTTAGTCCAAGTAAGGCTGTTATCACCCGATACTACAATTTATAGTGAACCCAAAACCACTTATACCTCACTGGTTCTCACATCACGCTAAGAATAAATAACCCACTTCGGTGGCCGCATGGTCTAAGGTAACAATCTCGGTGACGGGCAGATCGGGGTTCGAAACCTGATCGGGTGTATTGAGGGTGGTTTATACTAAATGATTTTTCACTCTCTCTCTAAATAAATGTGGATACACTTCCTCTAAATTCAACCTTCCTTATCTATTAAATACAATCGTAATTAGTATATAGTACATACATGTATAGCCAGAACGTGTGGTAAGACGTGGTGCTAAAAATAAGAAAAATAATATATACTGTACTGACCTTGATTCAAATACAAAGTATTTAAAAAATGTGCTGTCAATACTTTTAGCCAATCAATCTTAAAAGACAGTTTTATTTACAAAATAATAGTTAGAATGTTTACAAATGATGAATACATTAGTTTGCAGTAAACATTTATTGGTTTTAATTATACACATTTACCTTCAGTTGCAAAGCTCTAAGGCATTCCGCAAAATAGGTATTAAAAGAAGACAACACATTCAGAAAACAAACTTTTAAAATATGAAATATATAAATAATAAACGTAAAAATATTGACACGTGTGGTTGAATTAGTACTCTTAACACAAATATTATTAACGGCTTATTCTAAGGTCTAGGGATGGGGGAAATAATTTTATTTGAAGGAATTAAACCCATTAAATGTTGAGAGAGAGAGACAGGAGATTATAAAACAATGCATTTAGCTAAGATTAGAACTTGGAGCTCCCAATTTAAAGCAACCAAGATCAATTAGAGTCTAATGCCTTAGACTTCGTGGTAAACCGTGCGAGGATTTCAGTGGGTCCACAGATCTAGAAAACCAAAAAAATCGGGAATTATGCTTGAATTTTGAGCATATTGGAAAAATGGGGAAAAGTGCTTTATTTTTACCTTTTAATTCAAAGGTATGACCAAACTAGACTACATTAATTTTCTCAAATTAAATTTGGAATAACATTTCCAGAAAATCCACATAGGCCTATGTCGACCTTTTTGAAAATAACACGGTAATAATAATCATAGTAAACTAAGATCAATGTTGATTGTAAAAAATATGTTTTTATTTTCTTAAAGTTTCTTCAGCCATAATCTTAGTATATTTTTTTCTGTTGCCATTATGTCATGTCACCATTGATCGTGGAACAGGAAGTATTAACCCTCTTGGAATGAATTTACCCCTCTTCACTGGAATAAAGTAGTCTCCATTTAGATTTATTTTGCTCCAGTCTGATATTCTCGAACATGAAGATAAAAGATGGCCTTGCATCAAACTCCAAAATAGCTTATAGAGGCATAAAAAAATGCGAAAGGACTACTTCTAATAGTTTATTGAGGACTCTTCTTTTAGATAATTTCCGGACAGGGATCTTTCCAAATACAGTGAACTCCCGACTATCCGCGGTAATGGAAGGAGGGACGAGTTCCGCGGATAATCCGCATATTTAGTAAAACAAAATATTGTATCAAATTAAATTCAAACTAGTACTCACCTATCATGATTGCGTTTCTGAACACATCATTATATTTCACACACTAAGACACTTTAAATCAAAGTACATTATACTCAAAATGGACACGTTACTTTAAAATGTGTATTAGTTTTCTGCTTCATTGCAAATGCTTTCTTTTTCCTTATCCCGCTATGTATTTTCCGTAACATCAGCTTATCAGATAGGAGTGTGTCGTCTTCCTGTTCCAAATAATTAAGCAGGTTATGAGTCCATTCCAGTGCAGTACCCCCTGCATAAACTTTTTATCCCTCTGGGCATTATTTCTTCCCTGGGGATTTACTGATTACAACAATCGGTAGTCCTGTGTTCTCCATCAACGTGTTTTTCAGAAACATATCCCCTGCCGTTGGCGATGCCGCGATTAATTTGCAAAGCGGATAGTCCGGCCACGGTGGTCGGGAGTTTACTGTATCCCTTAAGGGTATCCAAATTTCAAAAATGTTATGGGGGAGAGCTATTTCAACTATCTTGTCAAGGAGTCTAATTTTCAAAAAGTTTCTAGATGAGGACCACTATAAAGAGCTCACAGGTGTATACAACTTTCAGATATCTGCCAATGGGTGGTTCCCAGACTCCCCTATGGCTTGGAGACAAGCTTTTCAAAATGAAATTATTTTTTATAATCTCCCCACCTACTCAAAAACACTGGGTGTAACACATTTGCTTTGATACACCTCTTTAAATAATTTACAGTATACTCTACTCGTGGATGAACATACATAACAGGTATAGTAATTATTTTTTGACTAAGATATTAATAAATGAGGTGTTAAAGATATGAAGTAGTTCCATGGCTGTCTAGCCTGGGCATTAATTGAAGGAGGAAGGAAAAGTTTCCAACTGTGATGGCTGGTGGATAACTCTTCCAACAGGAGGTAGTAAGGATTTTATTTTAACAAAAACCCATATTGATGGAATTTAAAGTATTTTAAAAACTTAACTGAGGTTGTAGAGTAATGAATCGTGTAAGATTCCAATATCCTACTAGTGTAGGCACTAGGTAGGAATAATTATAAATAATACATTCTCAAGTACTAAAATTTGGTGGGTCACTCAGCACACATTAAACAAAATGCTTCGAAACATTTGTTCAAATTTTCACAATCGTAGAGAAAGGCTTTTAAAAATTATGAAAAATCATTTCATTTGACAGTGAAACTGAGAGCTGATGCTGGAGATTTACTATATAATTTGAGTGGTCAACCTGGATTGACATTGTTACGACATATTTTCGTTAAAGATAATATATTAAATTTAAAAAATATATATATATTTCTAGTCATATTTTATAAATTAGAATTAATACATTTAAATTGAACCAATTTATCTTTAATGTATTTTACCCAACTATACACTTTCATTAAAATCTTATTTAAACCCCACGATATTTTGACAAAACGATAGTTTATCAAAATGTTCGCTATTATTTAAGCTTCCATACACTTACGCGAGAGTAATAATTTCTAAGATGAGGAACAACATGCGAATCGAATTAAATTTTAATGCCTTTCATAAAGCGTCAAAGGGTTGTAATCAACTGCTAAAACGTATCGGCACTTCCCACAAGCTTAATATTAATACCACTACTATAGTTTGCAAAATTAATGGTTGCCTTGGTAGCGGGATAGATCGTTAAGGAGTTTTGTTTTAGAAGCTGATCTCCGAGATAGTTTGGTTTGAATCCCAGTGGGTTTAACAATTTAATCTTCTCGCAGTATGTAAACATGTGGGGTTCATGTGATTCAGAGCTCACTAAAATTACTATTCTAAGGAGTTAATATGTAAAATTGTGTTGCTCATCTGTAAACATTATTTAATATTAAAGTTTCCCCAATATGTCACCTACTGATTTTGCGACATTTATAGAATGCGTTATATATAACGTAGCATTGAATTATAACGTAAAAAGGATTTATTTGATTATACTTAATTTAAATATTAAGAATCTACATGAATTGTTATTACAATCATTATTTGTTTGAAAACTAATACGGGTTTTAGAATATATAGCGGGCAAAATAGTTACAATCCAATTTCATTTATTTAGTATAAATACGGGTCACTTTCCTCTTCAGACTTAGTACGCCTCAAGTACAGCACTACACTAAATACAAGACGACACCTACCTAGACCAAAATTGGATGGACTAGTTTAATATGTAAAACTGGGCCATTCCACTAGAATTTAGGTAAGGGTCGTCTTGTATTTAGTGTATCACAGTACCTAAGGCCTTCTAATCCTGCCGACGAAACTGGCCCATAGACCTTAAAGTAATAACAACATTAATGATAGAAGAATCACTACTGTGCATGTCAATACATAACTCCATACATGACTTAGCGCTATCAGATATAACTTTTTTTAAATTAGTATCATACGTTTAAACCAAGGTTATTAGCGAATATTGAGACCATACCAGTGAGTTATGTGCCACTATTTGTGTAGAGTAAATAAGGTAAACAAAACTAAAATTAATACGCGTGGTAATGGTTTTAACCTCACTTGTGGTCACGAAACAAATGTATCAGTGTTCAAATCCCAGCTGGATGTGATACGTTCTTTCTACTTTTTTTTTCCATGAAGATGCGTTTATAATTACTAAAAATTCCTCCTTTGCACTGAGTATGAGTATGTTAATACTTGGACGACAAAAGTTACTAAATTTATTGGGGTTTTATAAAGTTTGGGACTCCACGACGTAAAATGAGTTCGAATATTTTTGTCTTCAAGATTTTACCCTCGAAAACAGCAATTTTTATGTTACATAAATATTAAATACAGTACTATTCATTTTCATTAGAACATTTTATTTTAGAAAATTCTCTTTACTGTCACATACATTTTATGTACTTAAATAATTTTGTAAATACAAACTGTGTAAGCAAAGGCAACAATATAAAAACCTTGTTGGAACACAAAAGGACTAGTCTAATTTACAAACGTCAAAAAACCTTAAGAAACTGCAAACATTTACGCAAATTGAGTACCATAGTGATAGATGATGTAATTCAACAATTATGATTGAGATACAAGATCTAGAATATTCATGGCATGAAGAAAAAACCAATATAACAAAATAATGCAGCACTTATTTAATTACACTTATATATAATTAATTAATTTATGAATGTTATCTTAAGAAATTGCCAGAATAGATTAATAAATGTATAAGTTGTTATTGTAAGAAAGGTTAACTCTTTTGCATTGTAATAATAATAATAATGTTAAAAATTAAGGCCTACGATAATATTAATGCACATTTATATGTCTCATAGTAATATATATTAATAGTTGTGTGTCAATTATTTATGAACATTAAAATGATTCAGTGGCTTCATGGTCTAAGGCGTCAATCTCGCAATATAATATACTGCTTATAATAGGGAAATCAGGGCTCACATCCAGGTTGGGTGTACTGAGGGTAGTTTTCCCTTCATGGCTTTCCACTCTCCCTCCACGCAAATTCTGGCACACTTCCTCTAAATGCAACCTTTATCATCCTTAGCTCATTACTGTAATTAGTACATATGCATACAACCTGAACAGTTAGTAAGATTAGAGGCTAATATATATATATATATATATATATGATTGTTGAATAATAGTATTTTTCATGTTATGGTCAATAATAGCATACAAGAGACAAAACTGTAAGAGTTCTTTTTTCCCCGCCCAATAACTTTTGATCTAGTTAATAGAACCCAACCATATTTAAAACAGAGGAAATAATAGATAATTATTCGGCCTATTTTTGTAAAAACTTTTTCCGGGGCATCATTAAAGTGCCAAATATACCCTAAATTGTTCATTATTTTACTTTGAATTACCCTGGCCCCGGTCCTATTGTAACATCTTAACACCGTTAGAGCCCATCCTCATATTTACTCTAATAAGGTAAAGATGAGAAAAGTATAATCTAGAAAAATGTACCCGTATTTACTTGGAGAGAGAAAGTGTGAGAAACCTTTTAGGAGATAACACCTCAACACACCTATCCAGGAAGTGAACTTTGATATCTCTGTCACCATAAATTAAGTCCAGACGAGATTAACACCTACACCTATGTGTCTACAGATGTTTGTGTTAGTTTTAGAAATAAAAATGTTAGATACGCTGGTAACTTAGTTAGCAAAGTACGTTTCATAATTTTTTAAGATTCAAAAATTAAAATATGTGTACAGCAATAAGCTATTTCTATCATTTTAGACTCAATAGTCGATATTTACCTTATTTACTGGTCAATGGGTGACCTGGCGGTCTAGGGGTAAGGTGTCAGACTTCTGAGGCGGCGGCCGGGGTTCAATCCCAGGTCCCGGCACAGATTTATCTGAGTACCAAACCCTTCCTTCACCTCTGACAAGACATCTTGTGAATGTGGGGAATGCCAGGCCTCCACCGTGGTTCGGATCCCACGTTAAACTGTAGGTCCTCCATTTCATCTCACAATCACCCTACCATTACACATTAGCGTAAGTGCGTATAACCCGAACGGGTAGTAAGACGCGGTGCTAATAATAATAATAATAATAATACTGGTCAACATTTTTTAATGAGGAATAGCTATTTGATGACTTGAAGATATGAAACCCCTAATAAGATTTAAATTATTATTATTAGCACCGTGTCTTACTACCCGTTCGGGTTATACGCTCTTACGCTAATGTGTAATGGTAGGGTGATTATGAAATGAAATGGAGGACCTACAGTTTAACGTGGAATCCGAACCACGGTGGAGGCCTGGCATTCCCCACATTCACAAGATGTCTTGTCAGAGGTGAAGGAAGGGTTTGGTAATCAGATAAATCTGTGCCGGGACCGAGGATTGAACCCCGGCCGCCAGCATAGAAGTCTGATACCTTACCCCTAGACCACCGGGTCACAATAAGATTTAAAAAATTTCAACCGAAAGTTGAAATTTTAATACGAAGCTTTGACACTTTGGACCCAATATTGATCTTTTTACTGGCCTAAATATACAAATGAGGACTTTAATTCTTTAAAAATAAAATTATATAATTTAAAACCTGGAGTCAAAAAAATGTTTTACTTAAGGACAACGCAATTTTTACTAGAATTTGCCAGTGTATATTATTTTGTTTTACATATATTACGAGTTTTGAATAAATATCTACATTTTTAAAGAATGAATCGAGAAAGTCCATGCGTAGTTCCGTACCATTTATTTCTAAAGTTATGTTATATAAACAAAACCATTTCAACATTTTATAAAAAATATGTTAAAAGTGATTTGTTAGGAAGTAAGATCAAGATATCTGTTGTTTATTTCTCACTATGCCTTATTACAGTTCCGGATCATCCGCGTTTACTTTCATTAACTACAAAGGAAAACCACCCATTGGGACTCAAGCCCACATCCCCGTCAACAGTTAACCAATCCAAATGAACTTAATTTTTAACCCACCGATACGAGACTTTTTAAATGTGATTTTAGCTATTATTATTATTACCACTCTTAATTCCAGTATGTTGATTTTCAACAAATTGTTTCAGCTAAAGAAAACTTGAGAATGCTGAATTTTCGTGAATCATACCAGAATTTGTTTACTTATAAAATGAGAAAAAATTATAATAAAATAACTTCTTCAATACTACCATTCAGGAGCAAAAACAAAGTACGGCGGTTTGTGGCAGTCGGGAGCCTTAACTACTGATACATTTTTTAAAATAAGAAGGACCTTTTAGAAAATTCAAACATTTTGCAACAAAGTTTTATAGTATTTTACCTTTTTATTAGTGCTATTTTATATGTATTAATAATTAATGCTGCAAATAACAATGATTATGAATACATGAAAACAGATCTAGTAGCATTTATAGCTTCTTATGAAAATTGGACTATACAACGCTGGCTGGCTCTCTTAGTATTAATTACCTCGGTAACAATACAGCTTTATTGTTAAATATGTCAAATAATAGAGTTTTTAAATTTATAAAACTGTTCTAAAGTCTAGCATAGCTATAATTAGTTGGCCAACTCTAGTACATATCTTCATTTTGAAAATATATACCGTGTTCAGATACATCGTGATCGTCACACTACCAAGTCACACATTTAAAAAAATTGTTTTCTTTTTAACAATATTCAAATACTGTTAGAATTTTTCTGAATAATTTAGAACCGTCCAAAGAAAGCAATTATTAGCAACAAAAAAAATTTTATTCGTTGAAATATCTCTAAATCTATGGTTAAAAATTTGGTTGTTTTGTGAAAAAGAAATATTACCCTAAGTAAAAAGAATGGCACATAAATTTGTCCAGAATGAGTTTGGAAGGGTTACCACACACTTGGGAAACTAGGAGAGCTGGGGAAAAAACAGAAACTTTGGGAAAACTTGTGTGAAAATCAGGGAATTTCACAAAAAATAAAACCATTGGAATATTAGTGATGTTGGGACATCAAAATGCTACCTTTAAATAGTAGGCCTTTTAGAAGATAAATCGAACAAAATAAAATACACGCCGACTCGAAAATATATCTTTTCTTCCCCCTCTCTAATCCACTTTTCTCTTTACTTGAAACATAAGGTTCTATATAATATATTTCTCCATCAAGATTAAACCAATCATTTATTTTATGAGAAACAAAATTTCGTTCTTCTTTGCTACACTCTAATGTAGAAAACACAGGGAATTTTCTATCAAGAAAGGGGCAACTCTGTTATGGAAAACTACTATCGGGACGAAAACAAGGCTTCACACAGTTATGATATTAGTTTGGTCGGATCAAAGACCATTAAGAACTGCAACTGGTTCATCATGGGTCCCCCACACAGCCTTAGCAAAAATGGTGCAAGGTTCCACCCGAATATGTTTTACCACCGCGTCTTCTTACCTCTTTAAATTGTATGCCTATGTACTAATTAAGCTAGTGGGCTAAACTTGAGTAACGTTGTATTTAGATAAAGTGTACCCGCATTTGCTTGGAGGGATGGAGGATAACCATTTTTAAGGAACCGCCCATAGCACACCTGATTAGGATTCAAACTCCGACCCCCCGTTACCGGGAGTCTAGTCTATTGAGAGGTTGACGCCCTGGACCATGCGGCCCTCAAAACGCTCACAGTGAACTGGATCGCTGGAGGCCGAGGTTAGAATCTTGGCTGAGTGCATACGGGGGAGTAAGTTGTATTGTTTCACATGTGATTTGTGTGTGGTTTTTACCTCACATATATCTGTTAATGCGGACATATTTACTCTAATCTACCCTCATAATCCCCACATTATAGACTTAGTCATCAATAACTGTGAAATTAAAATATACCAATAAAAATTGTTCTCAAATTTAATATATTAATGCTAGTTTTTGAGGTGTATTTAATGGGCATTTTCTAGAGATAATTACTACAATCAACACTCCACTTTCAAGACACCTAACACCACCTAACAGACGCCTAACACCATACTATAAGCACACGCACAAGGGGAAGGAGAGAATGAGGGTCCCCCTGACCTAAACCTATAGAGGCCTTAGGGACAACTTAACTGTTGGTGTGCGTTTTTTTCTCAAGATCCAATACACATCTGTATAAACAAACTATAACAGCAAAAATAAATATTTCAAATGTTTGTTATGATTTTTAACTTTAGCATATTTAAATATACTACTCTTACAGTGCTTGTGATCATCTCTGTGGTCTAGTGATCAGAGTTCCTGGGTTCGATCCCCGGTGCTTCCATAATGCATTTGTTGTGAAGCAATGATTCTGAATCGGGGTAAAACTCATCCCCGTGAGGACAAATGAGTAGCTATTTTAATAAAGAAATAGCAGCTCCGGTTTAGAAGACTGAGATTAACCGCCAGACGGTTCATTGTGCTGATAACATGATACCCTCTATCCACAAATGTTAGTACTATCATCGCTAAAGGTGACAGCCTCTCGGTCGGTATAGCTCGCTTACGGGGTCACACCGTAGAGTTTTTACAGTGTTTGTGCAATATGAGAGCAAAGTATTATGTCTCAATTCATTTTGTTTTTGAAGACTTGACACGATTTGATCGATCTATGGATGTGTAATAATTAATATAAATGTAATTCATTGAGTAAAGGGGCCTAACCTTATGTAATCCATACACACGCCCATGTGAAATACACCTTTACCATTGTGCCAGGATATTATTTTTGGATAGCAGGATTAGTCTGTATATAATTACTTAATATTTTCTCCAGCACCATTCGTAATCCAACCAGGATCTGCTAGGCTTGAGTTCGACCACTATTGCTGTTTATAATAATGTTATTTATACTTATGATAGTTATAGTAATGAAGATAATGTCATTATTATTACTATAAAGATAATAATGATGTAAACGTTGATACAAATAATTAAACCTAATGAAAGAGATACAGATTAGTTTTAATGGTAATAATAATAATAATAATAACAGTGAATATATTAATACACATACATTCGTAGGATTTAACGTCTTATCCTAATTTAATTTTATGACATACATAGCAAACATGTCCTTGGTCTAAAATTTAATACTGATAGAATTGAAAAAACAACCTTATTTTCAGTAAAACATTATACAATTAGTTTGTAAATTGAACCGTGTACTCTTAGACCAGGAGGCAAACGCTGTAACGACTGAACTAACTTGTTGAACATAGGTCCCACGGGTTTTCATCAGGGTTGAAAAAACCTCGAGTTATTTAAAAAATAAACCGAACCAGTAGGGCTATATTAGGTTTTATTGGTTTTTTTATAGTTTATTTTAATGGATTATGTATGTTATCTGATTAAACCAATAATTCAAATATGTTAATTATTCAGGATCCAGAGAAACATATTTTAATTTCAATATAGTAAAGGAAGGAGTATTAAGAGACATAATAAAGGAAAACAATAATACAACAATGTAGTTCTTGGCAACAATACTGTATAATCTAGCAGGTTAAAAAAATACCGTTTGTGTAGAAGGAATAGAAAGAGGGGGAGAGAGAAGACAGGCCATGCATCAAATTACTGGCAAGCCAGCCGCAGAATTGATTTGTTGCTTTCTTTACTTAGAGATAAAAGGTAACTTTTGTTATCTCATTTGATTTTTTGACAAATTATTATTTCTAGGGTCTAGCATTAATACAGTATAGGTGCCTTAAAATTATATTATCCCAAGTGAGTTGCTTGTTGAACTTATTGTGTTCAACAAATTAAAACCTATTTTATAGCTTAGTCTATTGTATAAAATCTGTATTTTCAAAACACCGCGTAGAAATAAATTTATTATTATTGGGCTTGAATCAAATGGTTTTTAAGTGGTCTTTTTGAACAAAACCGATGTGTTTATTTTTGGCTGGGTAAAATTATAACAACTCTGGTTTGCATAGGGTCTGTATTTCAAGTTCATCTAACCTAGTTTTAAGGTGATAGGGAGATTAAGGTTCAAATTCTGGACGTGTGTATTTAGGTCTATTTTTCCTAAACTATTTCCTACTCTCCTTCCAGGCAAATACATTTACTCTATCTACCTATTCTTTTATATTTAGGACGGCTAGTGAGATGATGAGATAAATTTTTTTACAAAAATCCATTGTAAACCACATGTTAAATAAACCTCAGTGCTCACGGCAGGGATTTGAATCTCGACGTCCACATTTATGACTGTTAAGTGCAACGTGGGTTAAACGCTTTAGACCTCTTGGGCCTCGCTATATAAATGCTAGTGCGTATAACCCGAACAGTTATTATAACTTGATGCTAAAAAACGTGTATATTTATACATACATAATATTACACAAACACATAATATATACATACATCTATTTATTGGTTTGGACATGTTGAGAAGAGTGTAGCTTGAGTAAAGAATCAAATATATTAAGGTAAAATGTGTGTATAAAAAGAAAAGGTAGGCCATGTAAGACGTCGTTGAATGTAGTAGACGAATGAGTGAAAAAGATAAACATTAAGACTTTTAATAATAAAAGCGCATGTATGACTCGGTGTATGGTTGTTGTATATGTGAAGGGAGTATGTAAGGATAGGGAAGTGTGGATAAAGTTAGTGAGGCTGAATTAAGCTCGATTTTTTTTTAGTTACACAAACAGTTTCTTGCCTACCCGTAAAGGAGTGGCGTAATTAGGTATGTATGTATGTATGTATGTATGTATACATATATATTTTTTACTTTCTCGCCATCTTACAGGTAGATAAAGTATTGTGATTATCAAAAAAACCGAACTCAAGATTTTGATGAATGTTGACGTTTCATGACCCCCCGAATTCAAAAAAGTTGTTTTTGAACATCTATCTGTATGTTTGTACCTCGGACTAGAACCTTAACTATTTTACCGATCGGGATAAAACTTGGTATCTAGAGTTTTATTAGGGTTGCCCGAGGGGTTTTTGGAATTGGATATCTAACCCTAGAATTAAGAGTAATTCAGAGAGAGAATTATTTACAGCTACTAAATGGTTTTAGCCATCGTCTTGGATCAGACTCAAAACCTTTAAATCTGTGGTGAGTCTCCCTAGTTCTTCAACTAAGTGGTCGAATTCATGGTAACTCTATAATAGTGTCAGTTTATCTGCGTCCTCCAAGAAAAAAACATCATTTTTTAATGTCGTGCAACTAAGTACGTTTAAGAACATTTAAAAACACAAAATAATAATTATTGCCATGATAAGTTGACAATAGATACACCTTATAAATACATATATATATACATGCAATTTTGTAACGCTTAAAATTAATCATAATATGTTGTTTAAGTTGATATATTATTTAAAAATATATGTGCATTTGTTAAATATTTTACAACATAAGGCGTATAACCCAAACGGGGAAGTAAGATACAGTGCTAAAATAAATAAATTGACACTATAACAATTTAATTTCAATATTGGTGATTTGCTTATGCACTTAGCCATTTGTTTTTCCTTTAATATATTGGGATAATAAATACATAAAATATACCTACTACAGTGTACCACTGTAACTCTACGACACAACATGTATTTCATTCTCTCCTTGTTGGAATGTCCTCCCAGGGGAGTCCGTGTTTACCAACGCTCACATATTCCCCCCCGCCCCCTTTCCACCTTCCTCCGTTTAGCTTAAACCCTTTCTTCTATGACTTTTTTTTTTAGCACCACGTCTTACTACCCGTTCGGATTAACCGCTTATATACTAATAACGGTAATGGTTTCAGAGATAGGAAGTTGACATTTTTAGGAAGTGTATCCGCATTTGAGTGGAGGGAGATCGGAAAAATCAATTTGTAAAAACCACCTTCAGTGACCCGACTGAGATTAGAACCTATATCTCCCCATCATCGGCAGTCTAGTCTACTGCGAGAGTAGCGCCTTAGATCATGCGGCCATCGAAGCGGGTCAGGCAGATTATTAAATTAAACTTTGAATTTCAAAACAAAATAATAACCGGTTGTAACTAATGTCCAGTCAATGTTGTCTAAATTAACCTCTAATACTCTACTATGATATACTTACTACAATACATTATGTTTTTCATGACTCTACTATGACGTAATCACGCTGTCAAATATGGTAACACTATTGTACCCTTCCACTGAACAACCACTACACCGATTGAGCTCAGACGATCGTTTAAAATATAGGCTTTTAAAATTAGTATACGTATCATACTGCTTAACCTAAAACCCCAAACTGTCCTTCTTTTCCCTTCCAGACATAACTCCGGAACCACTGGGTCTAGGTAGTTGCCCTTCGGGTGGGGAGTACCCACGGGCTCTAAACTTCAAGATACCCACTCCTACCCCGCTAGCTGCTCCAGAAGTAACTCCGTAGCTGAAAAACCACTTAGCATATTGAGCTGAAATTTTGTTTTGGCATAACTCAGACGTTTGGTTAACATATAGGCTAATTAAAATTACTCATTCCGCTTAACCTAAAACACCAACCCCAACCCCTGGTACCCCATACGTATCTCTGGAACCACTGGGGCTGGGGAGTCGCTATTCGGTTGGGGTGGGGGAGGGGGGGAGTAACCGTGGGCGCTAGACTTCGTATGACCCCACCCACCTCACCACCCCCAGACGTATTTCCGTAACCATCGGGGAAAGAAGACTGCCTATATTTATTAGTATACTTTCAATATTTAACTATCCACAAGAATGTATAATCATTTGTAATCAGGAAAGTGATTCATACTAATTACCTACATTCACAAAAAAAACACACATATGTTTTACGTCACTAATAATAATTTATGATGTTAATGTTTCTTGAATGAGGTAGATAAATCTAATATAACCCTCACCAGTGGGCATACGGACAGTCTTGTTTGGTTTGCCAGTGACGGAAAGATTTGAGCTATAATCCTGAACAATGTACTAAAGTGTTTTTATAAATACTTTCCATACCCTATAAGTGTGAATGTGTAGATAGCCTGAACTTACAGTAAAACGCTTAGCATTTGGAATTGATCTAAGGCAGGTCAGACTTCCAAGTGAAACTCTAATATTTAGTATATTTATTATATATGTTTTTATATTTTACATATCAGGAATAAATTAAATTCCAATCTAGATAGGAAGGATTTTTTTTACCTTTACAAAAGTTACTAAAGTAATTCTAATATATTTATAGGTTAAGTCATGTGGTCTGAAACGGTCAATTTTAATAGATAGTAACAGTACTTATGAAAAGTAAAGTGTTATCAATGTTGGCTAAAAAAAGTTTGTGTTTTATAAACATTTCTTTTACTAGAATGCTACAATGGTCATGCACTTTAAAAATCCCCTGATTTTTCAAAGGTAACTTTTACCAACAGAAATGTCTGTACGGTTAGTGAAGTGGACCCTGAGTCAGATACTCTTGGTTTGTTTGTAATAAAGCCCTCTCCATTTTATTTGGTTTAGTGAATGTTATGTCTAACTTTTCATTCGATTTATCCGTAACTTATTTTAAATCAAGGACAGATAATGACGAGAGAGGGAGTTTCGAGGGAATGCCACGCGTTTAGTCTGAAGGTAGAACCAAAAGCCACACCCAGAGCACCCGGGCAAGATCTGACCTCCAAGTAAATCTCAGTTAATTCCTCTTCGAATATTTTAAACGTCCTCATTCATCCTGATTTATAAAATGGGATAGTCGATAATTGATAGTTTATATTGGCATTAAGATTGTACAACTAAAGAAATAGGTCATAATAGATATGAATTATATTTTCTACTTTATATAAACTTATTCAATCTTGTTACACAAATTAACTTATTCAACATGTTCTAAATTCTAATAACTTGGTAGTTTGTAGTAAATCTCTCTATTGACTTAAGGATTCCTGTTTATATTACAGACCAAGGACTGTTAAATTGGGTTTGATACATTTGACCACCTAAAAAAAATAACTTTCTCGGGTAATTTTTTGTCCTCACATTACTTTCGTTTGAGCAGCTAATAAATGTGTTACAAAAGTTGAACTTAAAATGTAGGTTATGCACTAAAAATGAAAAACAATTTTTTGTGGATGGGGGATAAAGGAAGATAACAAGTCCAAAAGATCCTTGATCAATCCCAACTGAAATTGAAAATGGTTTAGTGATCGCCGGTCCCTGTAGGTGACCTGGCGGTCTAGGGGTAAGGTGTCAGACTTTTGTGCTGACGGCCGGGGTTCAATCCTCGGTCCTGGCATAGATTTATCTGATTAACAAACCCTTCCTTCACCTCTGACAAGACATCTTGTGAATGTGGGGAAAGCCAGGCCTCCATCGTGGTTCAGATTCCACGTTAAACTGTAGGTCCTCCATTTCATCTCACAATCACCCTACCATTACACAATAGCGCAAGTGCATATAACCCGAACGGGTAGTAAGACGCGGTGCTAATAATAATAATAATAATAATAATAATAATAATAATAAAGTCTGAAGGTAGAACCAAAAGCCACACCCAGAGCACCCGGGCAAGATCTGACCTCCAAGTAAATCTCAGTTAATTCCTCTTCGAATATTTTAAACGTCCTCATTCATCCTGATTTATAAAATGGGATAGTCGATAATTGATAGTTTATATTGGCATTAAGATTGTACAACTAAAGAAATAGGTCATAATAGATATGAATTATATTTTCTACTTTATATAAACTTATTCAATCTTGTTACACAAATTAACTTATTCAACATGTTCTAAATTCTAATAACTTGGTAGTTTGTAGTAAATCTCTCTATTGACTTAAGGATTCCTGTTTATATTACAGACCAAGGACTGTTAAATTGGGTTTGATACATTTGACCACCTAAAAAAAATAACTTTCTCGGGTAATTTTTTGTCCTCACATTACTTTCGTTTGAGCAGCTAATAAATGTGTTACAAAAGTTGAACTTAAAATGTAGGTTATGCACTAAAAATGAAAAACAATTTTTTGTGGATGGGGGATAAAGGAAGATAACAAGTCCAAAAGATCCTTGATCAATCCCAACTGAAATTGAAAATGGTTTAGTGATCGCCGGTCCCTGTAGGTGACCTGGCGGTCTAGGGGTAAGGTGTCAGACTTTTGTGCTGACGGCCGGGGTTCAATCCTCGGTCCTGGCATAGATTTATCTGATTAACAAACCCTTCCTTCACCTCTGACAAGACATCTTGTGAATGTGGGGAAAGCCAGGCCTCCATCGTGGTTCAGATTCCACGTTAAACTGTAGGTCCTCCATTTCATCTCACAATCACCCTACCATTACACAATAGCGCAAGTGCATATAACCCGAACGGGTAGTAAGACGCGGTGCTAATAATAATAATAATAATAATAATAATAATAATAATAGTTATCGCCTGTTTTGGTTCATTATATCCAAGATATTACAGTATTTACTCAAGGACTGTACATTTAGTTTTAGATGCTACTGTTTTGTGACAAGCTTGATCTTAAGTAGTGTGCTTACTTTACCTATGCTCAGAATACTACAATATTAAATTTAAAATATATGCATGAGCTCCCGTTTATACAAGAGATTATTTATATTTTTAATTTTTCAAATGACTCCCTACAATTCGAGCAAAATAAAAACATATATTCCTTTCATAAGGTCGCTTCCCAAGTGAATGTATTGCAAATATTTATCCTGAAAAGTTCGCAATCTACCAGGGCGAAGTTTGAAAGCTCCTAATATGTTTCATGTTAGAAATAAATATGTGTAGATTTTCAATGAATACAACAGAAGTCTATGAAAAGATGACTTCGCTTTTTTTTTAAATTGTAATTTGAATAGTCAGGTGACCTTTCTAACGAACAAGAGGTCTGAGGTGACTGCAGTGCACTTGTTGACGAGGAGGTTGGAGTTAGAATCTTATCTAGGTGCATTTGTGGGATTTTTTATTTGGGAATATCTCTTTAGGTCCCTCATCTTCACTTTACGTTAACGTGGGTGCATTTAATCTACACTAACCAGTTAATACTTAAATTAAGTCGTTAATGATTCTAATAATCCGTATCGTCCAACACGTGAACTAAAGTATAGTTTGTCAGAAGCTGGGAGGTCGGGGCTTGAATACTTGGATAATTTTTCCTGAATGGTTTCCAACACTCTCCACACAAAATCTTGTTATTTTCCTTTCCCATATCCTCCCCATTGGTGTAAATATACGAATAGTTATAGCAGGTAGTACAAACAGCCTTGTGTTAGACAAACAAATTTAAAAAAACATAATAAATAAAAACTGAGTCGCAGGGGGGTTTGGATTTGCGTTAGTAATTCTTGATTACAACCCGGAAGGTAAGGTATTGAACCCAAAACAAGGAGACTATAGATATTTTATTATCTCCACATTGTGGTTTCCCAGTCCCTTTGAAAACTTACTAAATTACTAAAAATACATTCTCTTCTTGTCCGCTTATGCTAGAAAATTTTAAAATCCCTGTCAGTGCTTTATTATTATTATTGTTATTGGCACCGCGTCTTACTACCCGTTTGGTTTATACGCACTTATGCTAATGTGTAATGGTAGGGTAATTGTGATATGAAATGCAAGACCTACAGTTTAACGCGGGATCCGAACCACGATGGAGGACTGGCATTCCATTCATTCACAAGTTGTGATTAATACATGTTTTGTCAGAGGTAAAAGAAGGGTTTGGTAATCAGATAAATCTATGCTGGGACCGAGGATTAAACCCCGGTCCCCCAGCACAGAAGTCTGACACCTTAACCCCTAGACCACCAGGTTATTTTTGTCAGTACTGGAGTCTTGTAAAATAAATAGAAATAAAATTTAGTTAACTTATTCATTCTAAATCAGTCAGACTGCAAAGTTCGCCCTTGTCTATTAGGGGTTGGTGTTTTCAATTACAATTCTAGGGTACTCAGGTTCAATTCTGGATGGTGATAACAATAATTATTTACTATATTTTCAGGGGCTCATCCTGATTTCTAAACTAGTAAATATCCAGACGTTAAGGCTGAATTGCGTTATTAGCCATACCGTGTAAGATTAAGCTTGTAAATCATATCCTAGTATCGGTGTGTTTAGGAGGTGTAGGTTTAAAATACCTATAAAAATATACATCTGAAATTTTTTTTTTTACAATCCGAGAAATTGCATTTAAGATTAAGGAATAAATTACTCTGGGAACTGATGGAGGAAGCAGAGGACAAGGCGCATTGGCGGTTTAATTTCACCGACAAAAGGTATGGATGGACCTCTCGTAAGATAGAACTAATAATAATAATAATAATAATAATAATAATAATAATAATAATAATAATAATTATTATTATTATTATTTAACAAACAGAATTGAACGGCTTCTACTCGTGTGAATAACATAACATAACATACGGAGTTGGGAAAATCTAATCTCAATATTCATCAATCATACTTTTCATGAATATATTTACTTAACGCTGACCTAAATATTAATAGAAATACTGGTCTTGTACACACACACACACACACACACGATCATTCGTCTAGTGCAGAGATTCTCAAGCTTATGTTTGCGGCACACTTTTGAATAATAGCATTTTTGGAGACACACTTGAAGGGATTAAGGAGCGAGCACCATTTGAAATAAAAGAAGGTGCTGGACGTTTTAAATAGTCCTTTTACACTTTTAAAGTAAAAATATAATAATACACTATAATAATAATAATAAATCAAACTGTAATAATTACAAATTAAAACTAAACTGAGATTTTAATGTGAAACTTGTATTTGTTTTTGGTTGTTTTTTTAGTCATTAGATGATATTAGGGCGTATAAACAATAAAGTAACTCTCATTTTATGTTTGATTTTGTTAATTCCCCTCCGCCCCCCCCCCCTTCCAAATTTTTTTGCATTTGATGTTCACAAAAGGTGGGGATCTTATTTTGCGGAAATATTGTGTTTACAATATTGGCCAAAATTTGTCTGCATACCTTTGAAGTGTTCGCGGCACACAGGTTGAGAACCACTGGTCTAGTGGTTATAGTCCATGTTTAGGTTATTAGGAGGTGAATATGTAACACTGCAAGTTAACATAAAAACGACAGCATTTCCTTGTTGGTTACAGAGTGTGACAAACATGCTACAAACATAGTGTGTCATGCTTTAGACAATAAACTCCTGCAACGAACGGGTATCTTAGAAACACTCAGCCTTAAAACAAAGTTTGTAGTGCTACTTATGCCCCCCACCCTCACCTCCTTATACCTGATGACGAGAGTGACTCAAGTCTCCCGCAACGTACTCACCAGGCCAGACCAGCAGCCACAATAGGAGCGGCAGCAGGGCGGCAGGCCCTGGGGTCATGGTCGGGCGGCGGCGGCGGTTAGCTGGGGGGCGCCTCTAGGTGGGGTCCGGGCCCCCTCGTCATTCTGGCCCTGCTCTTGCTACACGCTACACACTGTCACTACAGTCCGCCAGGGATAATACGGCTTCCGCGTCCTCATGGCGCATAGCGCACTTTATTTTCTTTTTTAACAAGGATACTAACAAAAATATACAAACTAATTGAAACACTAAGCCACTTAGTTAAGTAAAAAAAAACACAAAAATTTCAATAACACTGGCCAACAACTTCCCTTTGTTCTGTATCAAAAAAACTGTCTTGTAGGGTGTCTAACAATCACTTGTGTCTTATCTTCACTCAAAAGGGGTGTTCTTGTATCTTGTCTATTTAGGGGGTGCCTGTGCCCCTGCGTCGTTCAACGTTGCGCTGTTACCGGGACCCTAAAGACACCCGCCCTTAACAGCCAGCCGTCCCCGCTGTCTCACTCCCCCCTACACCTCCCTTGCCCCCTTAAATTATGCACCATCGCGCACATCTACACGCGCCGGCCAATCACGGCCCGCCTTACAACGTGTCTCGGCGTCGGAAGCTATCGACCGAAATGAGAGGGAGGGGCAGCTTTCGTTCGCGAGGAGTCCGCACCCGGCATTTCTGCCCCCTCCATTTTTTTAAAGAAAAAATAGCAACTTTTTGGGGGATTTTTTCTCGGAAGATGGTGGTAGAGAGAATATAAGAGAAAAAAAAATCCTTATTGGTTTTCATTAAAGTTCTTAACAAAGGTATTTAGATAATAATCTGAAACACCATGCATACTATCGACTTGTTCAGACAAACTTGGGTTGGCGTGTTTCCAGGAGTCACGTACTTCGTGATGTGTAACATAACGGGAGCATTAGGACAACACTTAACTTCAAAATCATTGCCCGTATATCTTCTGGGAGAAATATGTCTTTATAAGAATGATACATTAAATTGGTATCGAAAAGTTAATAGGACTGCAATAAAAAATACATACAAATCTTAAGTTTTACCTCATTTTGTCATATTTTTAACACATTTTTAAGTCGAGAATCTAATAACTTGGAATTGTAGCTGTTCATAATAGTTAACAAATGGTCATTTTTGTTAATCGTGTTTATTTAATTTTTAATTAATAAATTATATCCTAATGCTTTTACATAATATGGCTGCGAGTTTAAAAATATTAATAACAAGCGCGGAGGAAAGATGGAATTTACACTGGACAACTACATGCCAGAAACTATTCCAATAAAGTATAATCGGGGTTCGAACCCCAATCTTTCAGTAAAAGGTGAGCCAGTTCAATGCTAGTCTAACCCTGCTGCGAGTATCAAAATCTTGTACTAATAATAACAAATATTTATTAATTTAGCTGGTGTTACGACTCTGCGAATAGCTAAAGTACATTTTTAACAATTGCTCACATAATTTTTTTCCTTTACTCAGATCATTTTATTTTTTGTAAGTCCTAATTGGAATCCCATTTATTCGTTCCCTCAATGTACACAGTCTTGTACATATAAATGTATCAATAGGCTTTTAACAAAAATAATGTACCATTGAAGTCAAGATACAAATAAAACTTTTGTAGTAGTGATGATTACTTTGCATTTTTTACTCTAGTGATCCATCTTTCTTATAATATATCATGTTGAGTGATTAAACTATTATTCCACTCTTTTAGCTAATCCTGTTTATATACATATAGAGTGAGTTTTATCTTATGTTACAAAAGCTAGGAGCATATTCCCTATGAAACCCTAAGAATAAAATGTGTAAAAGATTTGCTCTGAAGTCATTACTAAGGGAGCAATGAGCCATTGAAAATCAAATGCTTTTACCTATGACGCGCAGCCACCAAGGGCCTGTTCCATGGCTAGCACGCTCGCCAGGCCTGCATCTCCTGGATTTATTTTTGTGGGGTCACATCAAAAGTGGCGTGTACAGTACACCCGTGGAACGCGAACCCGACCTTCCGCCTTGAATTTTCGCAGCGTGGAACAGTGTTCGAAACTCACCAGGCATGTTTCAAAGAGTGTGGCAGTCCAGGCTGCGGCGATGTCGATGCTGTCTGGATGTTGGTGTCCGGCAATTTTAACATCTGCTATGATAAGACACGGATGTTTGCACAAGGGCTTTTGTATGGTTACCTACTGTACATTGACAAGTACACGCTTCTCTTCAATTACTGTTCTACTCGTTTGTTACACTATTATGAAATTGTTGTTTAGTCCCAAGTACATGATTTTCAAGTGTTCATTGCTCCCTTAATAATGAATTCAGAGCAAATATTCATACACATTTTCTTCCTAGGTTTTCACAAGGAATATACTCCTAGTTTTTGTAACATAAGTTAAAGGTCACCCTGTATAAATATGGTTTTTTTTCTGGCAGGAAGCTGTGCAGCCATGAGTAATTTTCGGATGCAGATGGTGCGTGATTTGTATTTTCTCAGAATAAGCTTTTTCTTCAAGTGGAGTAAAATTGAGAGGATTGAAGTCACGTCACCGTCCCCCTTTTTCTTATCCATTGGTTAGAAAGTGTGTCATCCAGCTAGCCATGCAATGGTAGTTCGTAGTGAGAAGGGGAAGGTTCTTTTTTTTTCTATGGCAAAGTAACCGGTGAACATACTATGGGATAATATTGTATCATAGAGTCCATTTGACATAGAAGTGGTGGTAACTGGCAGCTAGCAAAAGTTACCAAATCTACTCTCTAGTGTAGCCATTCGCCAAACCATATAATCTGCAAGACCATAGTTGATTTGTTGTCACTTTTGGCTGTCAAAACTTTCACAACAAACAAATTGATTTTAATTATGTTTCTCTTTAAACAATCTTTACAACTTCTATTTGCCGTCAAATACCACCACTCCAATGGCGAGTGGACTATAGTTAAAATAACTTTCTGGATGAATGGAGGTGGTAGAAATAGTGCTCAGATCCCGAATACTCCTAATTTAGTTTTATGAGTCTACAAGAAGTTCTCCTATAACGCAGTTGTTGCATTCTCGAAAATATAACGTAATCGAAAAATTGTGTTATAGAAAGTTACATGGAAAAATAAGGGTTAAGAGTGATTAGACAATGGCAAAACCTAGGAAATATCACTTTCTGTTCATATTTGGTCATATTTTAATGTTCATTTTAATAGTATATTATCTTCATTGTGTTATTTATAAATAATAATATAAAATAATAATCCATATAATGCAGAAATAATAGATAGCTTGATTACATAAAGCCTTATGAAATGTATAGAAGAAGCCCGACAACTTGACTCAGTCAATAGCATGTCTGTATATTGAACGGGTTTGATTCATGGCATGTCCGAAAATATTATCATGGGTGAAATGTGGGTTCTCCTTTTAACAGTGATGAATTGACGGCCGGGATGCTGGGTATTGTGTCTGTTCTAAATTTAAGTTAGTTTATAAATCGTATGCTGATATAATCAGTCGGCTTAGAAAGCGAACGTCAAATAACTCAAATAATTGAGAAAAATATCATCGTAAAGAAGAAAACAATTGTGTAGGCTATTTACGGAAGTGAATGACAATAGCAATAACCTATGGTTAATGTAATCAAGCTGGAAGCAGACTGATGCAGACTCGATTAAGCGCAAATCTATCCCTATTTAGCTGATCACGCTATATATAAATCACGTAGTAAAGACACACGTTATAGAGGAGCTACCTGTACTTGAAGGAAATAGCTTATTTTGAGAAGATTCAAAATCTGCATCATATGAAATAGGAATTTTACAGACGGCTTCGCAGCATCGATCTGGCTATGCTTTGTCGGATACAAAGAAACATGGTACTCTCTTTTTGCAAATTTGCTTGAAACTTGTCGGTGATCATATTGAGCACATTCTGTGAAGGAGTGTGTGATTTACCTATTATGTCAGATATTAAGGACACCTGTATTTTAAGAAAACCACATATGAGCTACATAAACAACCTATAAAGAAACATATTAGGTTATTAACCTTAGCTAAAATGAGTTTAATATTTACGCACAATTATTAGTAACATAAGATAGATGCATGATACACTATTATAATACTCTACCATTTCTGAATTACCAGCAATTATTTCAAAGGAAAGGAATAGAATTGATATGATTAATATAATTATTCTTGCAATGACTTGAAAAACAAGTATTTTATCATCACACTGTGGAAAAATAATTTCTAATATATTATATACATGAGATGTAGTATTAATAACGTTATAATCCCAGCTTTTATAATTTCCCGCATATAGAAGAAACTAAACATTTTATTAGGTAGAAATTATTATGATGAAAACTTTGGAGTTGGTTAAAGGTGTATCTTCATAACAAAAAAAAATCATTTTAGAGTAATTAATTCACTTGTAAGATTACACATCCTATATGTTATTTCTATAGTCAACACCCCTTTTTCTCAACTAATACAAGGCCAACAGTGTTGAATAAGGTATCAGTGGACGGAATTTTTTTACTGACTTCTGACGTAGCATACTCAGTTTACGTTAAAACATATTGTTTGTTTAAAATTTAATTTTAAAGAAAAATCTAAATTCAAGATGATTGCATTCTGACATCAAATATTGTATACAAAGAGGTATTGTAAATTGTAAATAATAAACTCTCTTTTCTATTTTGTGTATATACTCCGCTGAATATTTAATTTCACCAACCCGACAAAAAACTAAATTTTTTGGTGGGATGG